>VYZU01074764.1:0-86901 GCA_013401355.1 Ceyx cyanopectus | reverse complement strand
AAAATTGTATTGAGCTATGCATAGGAAATGTATACAGAAGATTAAAATCCTGTTGGATTTTATTCCTTGCCTTTGACTACAAAAACATAGGAGAATGTGTTACTATTAATTGTGCATATAAAGCAGGCCATAAATTTCTTTCTGAAAACACTGTGAAAAACTGGAGGCGGTGGTAATGCAATGACAAGGAGGTTCATTTTTACTCCTGTTAATGCAATAGGTCACCACAAAAGCTGCTGCAGTAAAAACCAATTNAATCCTTAAGTGCTTTAACACAAAGGATATGATGAAATACAAAGTATTAGAAGCACTATCAATAGAAGTAAAACTGTCAACAGGATAAAAGACAGCCCTTTGTAAAACATATCTTTCCAATAATGGTTATGGAAATACAGTACAAAGATTGAAATTTTTTTTTAAGGCAAAGTTTGGTCTAAGCAAGAAGATTTCCCTTAGGTCTACTAATTAGGTCCTCTGTTTCTGAGGTAGTCAGGAAAGACTGTAAGTGTTCACTAAAGGGTGTTGTCTTCCTGCTGTAACAATACAAGGAGGAACAGCTCTAGTTGCAGTACAAGCACTGGTGGAGGATACTACTCCCTGAAGCAGGTAAAGTACTCTACTTTCCCTTAGCTCCTCTTGCAGAGGAGAGAAAAAAACATTCATTTATTTTTGATGTTAAATATCTGCTTCTAATAATTTGAATTTCTCATGGTTACACATGCAATTATCTGCTGTCTTAAGCATTTTCAAAATACTGGCACGTGGGCCAACAGGTTCATTACACACCAATACCAGTCAAATAGGTTGTAATTTGTATCCACTTCACCCTTCTTTTTCCTCCAGCTTAAAATAAATGAAAAAATTCATCCTCATATTGATCAAGGTGGCTTGCATATGAGCATTCACTCTTCCATTTATCATTTCAGTATTTCTTTTTCATCATGACTTGATAGCGTTCAGTGAAGATGAGTAAGTTCCCTCCACCACTGCTTTATCATCATGCTGTTTTGCCAGAAGCTCTGCAGATGAATGGCCACTAGTGGTTAGCAATGCTGTCAGTGATGGCTGGAGCAAAAGCAGGATGGGTAAAAATGTGCACAGCTTGAGCAGGGTATGCATCATGGTTAACACAAGGAGCTTCAGCTTCCTGAAGGTTATCAAAATTATTCTGTTTTGAAAGTTATTGCTTAATGAAGTATTAGTACAGATAGGAAGCCTGCTTCTACCCCATATATTATGGTATTATATATTTAAAAGTCCAGTCCACCATGAAGAAATGGTACAAACGTAGATTTCAGAAGAATTTTGGTTTGCTTCAGGCAACAATTCACAGATGCAAAGTGCATCTACGTATGTTAACTTCTTGTTCTTAAAATGACTACCTAGTGTTAATACCCACAGCATATCCACATCAGCCCTGCTGTGTAGATTATTAGTCTCTTTGCTTGTTCATTGGCATCCTTTATCTTTACATTTTCCAGCTTCTCATGTTCAAAAGACTATCATTACATTACACATTATAAAATAGAGAACAATACAACAGACAACCAAACTCAGCCTTTAGAGATACTCAGTAGAACAAGGGGGACATTTTCAAAAGATACTGAAGAGTGGTTTGGGAAAGATGTGCAACAGGGGAACTTTTTTGGTAGAAGACAAGTGTAGGGAGAGAGGAAGATAGGGCAGAAAAACAGAAACAAGGATCAGAGGCAGCAGACATGAAAGGGGATTTCAGGCCAGGAAGACAGAAAGGAAAATTCTTAGCTTTATTGAAAAAAAGTTGTTGTTAATATTTTTAAAATCCATTTTGCATAATACTAGTAAAATGGAATCAGTCCCTGAAACAGTTTTCTGTATATGGATTACTAACAGCTAACATGAGCTTAAAATATCTTTTTATGTAGGAGCAGTTCAACTTCACCCCAATATGTTCTGTGCTTTCCTTCCTCCTATTTCACTGGGACTAAAATCAGCTTTGAGGATAGTCCACCTCTTCCTCCTGCATCTCCCATGAGAGTCCTCTAGCAGAGGGCTAAGATGGTAAATATAAGTCATGGGTTGACAGAAGAATCAGTAGCAGGAACAAGTTAACTATCAAGATAGCAAGAGACTATTTTCATGGCAACGCTTGTCTCCTTAGAGATGAGAAATGAAGAATCATATTAAGGAAATCTCAGTGATTAGAAAGTGAATTAGGTTTAGATATTTTATGCATTCAGTGAGATTTTAGTAACTCTTTACATTCATAATGAAGACATGAAATTGAAGTGTAACTGAAGACAGTCTAGCTGTAAAATTGTATTGAGCTATGCATAGGAAATGTATACAGAAGATTAAAATCCTGTTGGATTTTATTCCTTGCCTTTGACTACAAAAACATANTGCAATAGGTCACCACAAAAGCTGCTGCAGTAAAAACCAATTAAAGAGCAAAAAGAATAGGGAAAACTTAACTATACATAGACTGCAGTCCCCTTGCCTTAGAAAATATCATTACATCACATCAGATGGCCTCAAATCAATTTGAGAGACTTGTACTCCTATCAAAATAGGGTCTGTCTCACAACCCTTGGACCAACTCACACAAACATTTTAACATGGTCTTAGCAAACACCTGCCTTAAAATGCAGTTAATTTAATGTAGGAGATTACCACTCTATTTTCTATATTGTTGCTTATCTCCGTTATTGTCAGTTTGACTGTGCCACGTACACGTTCTTGCTCTCACCATACACATGAAAGGCACAAAATATAATCTAGCCAGAGGAAGGAATTTAACACAATCTAGCAAAATAACAAAAAAGCAAAATGTTAACAGAGCTTCTGCATTAATTATACTGCTCCTAATACCTCTCATACATCCCACATTCTGTAAGTTGCCATCATTTGGTATTAATTGAACAACATACCATCAATCTCAAATAGTACCAGTTATCAGCACCCAGACAGAAAAAAGCTCTGTATCTAACTGCTAGATACATATTCACTTGGCAATGATCTCAAATCAAAACATCTTCTCTACACTTTTGATACTGTCTTTATGGTGATGATTATGACCTGTATCATTTATGAATCCTGTAAAACAAAATTTAAATACTTTTTATGTGCCTCAATGTGAAGACAGCAGTAGCTTAATTAGATGATGGTGCTTTGAGGCAACTTCGCTGACTCATGGATATCCACATTTGGAATGGGAAAAGGTACTTTTTGTGTTCCTGGAAATAGGGAGATATTTTTAATTGATTTATTTTATTTTTTAATGTAAAAGTTTGCATTTTAGCAAGTTATTATAAATTAGGCTATTGGTCTTGACTTGCTATCCTTATCCTCAACAAACCTTTTTTCTATATATTTTGTTCATGATTACCATTACAGGAGAAGAGCAGAAGCTGTAGGGAAAAGGCCAGTGATGAGGAAATAAATTCTTTAAATAATTACCTGTACTGTGGTAGCACCTAGAGACTCATATGTGCTCTTCATTGCACTACGAAATGCAATTTAAAAAACATTCTCTGAAGAGCTTAATTTTGTTTTGTGAGAAGGCAATGGGCAAATCACAAGTGGGGGTGCAAGTGACACGATTTTGATTAGCTTAATAAGCAGTAGCATTGTATGTGTCTGCCTGACCTGTACTTGCCTGAGTTGCAGCTTCCTGATGAGTACTTAATTTCATTTCTATGAAAGAGAACACTACAAACTAGAATACTTTTTTAGGCTGTTTTTTTTCCTACTGACAAAATGGTGAAAAACCACCACTGCTCGCAGTAAAAATCATTCTAGCTTTGCAAAAGCAGCCTCCAATGCTAGTCTGACTTGTGCAGTCTAGTAAACGTCATATGTATTTCTACTTACAAACTCAATTTCAGAGATGCTCAGAAACTCAGCTATATCCCTTAAGAACAGAGAAAAGGTATAGTTCAATTTTTAATAAGCAACAGCAACCTGAAATTGGTGCAAGCTGCTTAGCTCTAGATAAAGCTACAGCAGTTAAATCACAGTTAAAACCCCAAAGAGAGAATAACTGAGAATCAGGAGTGCATCCAAAAAACCTGCAGCATTTAATTGATTCTCGTGATACACTGTAAGGAAGGTATGACTACAGTCATATGAAACTTAACCAATCTTCATTTTGTTTTCTTGATCTTCCTTTTCTCTGAAAACAAAACTAATTTTGTTGTTCACATTTCCTGTGCTAGAGGCTTGGCTACCTGCAGTGCAATACAGTAAAATTCAAGACTAAGCTCTTTAATGAAACAGAAGATGGGTTATACCTGAGACTTTGGACTATTTCCCTGTGGTAACTTTTGAGAAGGATTTAGCAGCTTGCCCTTGGCTTTTTTGTGGCACCAGCTGCAGCTGAGAAGTGCTCCAGAAAGCAGATTCCCTTGCCTTAATAGTAGGAGAACCATAGCAGTGCACTTGAATTTTGCTTCCTTTTAAGTTGCCCTGCCACCCAAAAAAACCCCACCAAAAACCAAACCAAACAAACAAAACCCCAACAAAACTGGTGTCAGCCCACAGGCATGGTACAGAGATGGCATTTTTTGATTTATTATGTCTAAAGAGGGGACTTCTCTGCCTCTATTTTTTTTTTTTCAGCATCTACAGCTCTGAAAAAAATAGCCCCGAGTTTGCCAGTAGGCATCACTTTGAAGGAAGGAATAGACTTAAAGCATGGGCCTTGGAATGGAGCCGCAGTGAGATATCATTCTCTCAGATGCATTTAGAGATGCAAGTTTTTCATGTACCATTATACTAAAGAAGTAATTCTCTGAGTTTTGGATTTCTTCCTTGTGCAAGTTAGAGAAAGTCAGACCCTCAGCCTTTCCTGTAATAGTCTGCTCAGACTCAGCACAGATCAACTATGGCAGCCAGACCACTGGCCTGGTCTTCCAGGCTTTCTCAAAGAGTAGGCAAGTTTGATTGTTAAGTGCTGTTCTTTTCAAGGTAGGCAATGCAATTTTTTATTATTTTTTTTTTTAATCTCTGAGATGTTTAAAGCAAGTTCTGCCTGACAGACCAAATACAGCTGATAAAACTTGTAGTCTAAATAAACCTGCTATTTTACCATTCTCTGTGACCTGGTTATTTTCTGGTTTTCTCATCTTTTAAGTTATCAGGGATTTGATTAAAGTTTTAGCTTTAACAGTACAATCTGTGAGATTTGAGTAATTTTTTCTTAATTCATTTTCCTGGCTTATAAGATATTAAAGATACTGAAGCCTCTTAAAATGGTAACAGGTTCATTGTTCTTTGTATAAGAAGTATCAAAGCTGCTCACAGCTTTAGGAGCAAGTTTGGCATACTGAGGCCCTAACTAGCAGGCTGTACTGCAGCAGTGCAGCAATAAGACAACTGCATAAAGCAAAATGATATTGCTTTTAGCTTGCCTATGTTCCCTTGCTGGCATCCAGCCCATTTCAAAGCTATGACAGAACAAATTCTATGGGTTAGTTTTCCTTGAATTCAGAGTAGCAGCTGAGCAATTATTTTTTTTTATTTCATTTTGAAAATGAAAAAAGGCGAGTAAAAAACCCTTCAGCTACAATACAGGCACCCAGTTTTTGCAAGCAAAGTAGTCAGAACTATTTCTGTTTAGATATAACAGAATGTATTTCTTCTAAGATACAGCAATGAAAACATCATAAGTGATTTTTAAACATTAACTGCCTGACAGTGTAAGCATAATGAGCTGCTCTGCAACTTGCACTACGAAGCATTCAGAGTAATTTCCAAGTACCTTTGAGAGACAGAAGTGAGAACAACTTGCCTAAGCAGCCCAACGCTTCTGTCTTTGGTGTTGGGGCCAAAGATGCATTTTTAGATCACATCCACTGTGCTGTGCTTCTGAGAAAGACTCTCCTCAGATAACCCTTTTGGTAANTTTCCTACTGACAAAATGGTGAAAAACCACCACTGCTCGCAGTAAAAATCATTCTAGCTTTGCAAAAGCAGCCTCCAATGCTAGTCTGACTTGTGCAGTCTAGTAAACGTCATATGTATTTCTACTTACAAACTCAATTTCAGAGATGCTCAGAAACTCAGCTATATCCCTTAAGAACAGAGAAAAGGTATAGTTCAATTTTTAATAAGCAACAGCAACCTGAAATTGGTGCAAGCTGCTTAGCTCTAGATAAAGCTACAGCAGTTAAATCACAGTTAAAACCCCAAAGAGAGAATAACTGAGAATCAGGAGTGCATCCAAAAAACCTGCAGCATTTAATTGATTCTCGTGATACACTGTAAGGAAGGTATGACTACAGTCATATGAAACTTAACCAATCTTCATTTTGTTTTCTTGATCTTCCTTTTCTCTGAAAACAAAACTAATTTTGTTGTTCACATTTCCTGTGCTAGAGGCTTGGCTACCTGCAGTGCAATACAGTAAAATTCAAGACTAAGCTCTTTAATGAAACAGAAGATGGGTTATACCTGAGACTTTGGACTATTTCCCTGTGGTAACTTTTGAGAAGGATTTAGCAGCTTGCCCTTGGCTTTTTTGTGGCACCAGCTGCAGCTGAGAAGTGCTCCAGAAAGCAGATTCCCTTGCCTTAATAGTAGGAGAACCATAGCAGTGCACTTGAATTTTGCTTCCTTTTAAGTTGCCCTGCCACCCAAAAAAACCCCACCAAAAACCAAACCAAACAAACAAAACCCCAACAAAACTGGTGTCAGCCCACAGGCATGGTACAGAGATGGCATTTTTTGATTTATTATGTCTAAAGAGGGGACTTCTCTGCCTCTATTTTTTTTTTTTCAGCATCTACAGCTCTGAAAAAAATAGCCCCGAGTTTGCCAGTAGGCATCACTTTGAAGGAAGGAATAGACTTAAAGCATGGGCCTTGGAATGGAGCCGCAGTGAGATATCATTCTCTCAGATGCATTTAGAGATGCAAGTTTTTCATGTACCATTATACTAAAGAAGTAATTCTCTGAGTTTTGGATTTCTTCCTTGTGCAAGTTAGAGAAAGTCAGACCCTCAGCCTTTCCTGTAATAGTCTGCTCAGACTCAGCACAGATCAACTATGGCAGCCAGACCACTGGCCTGGTCTTCCAGGCTTTCTCAAAGAGTAGGCAAGTTTGATTGTTAAGTGCTGTTCTTTTCAAGGTAGGCAATGCAATTTTTTATTATTTTTTTTTTTAATCTCTGAGATGTTTAAAGCAAGTTCTGCCTGACAGACCAAATACAGCTGATAAAACTTGTAGTCTAAATAAACCTGCTATTTTACCATTCTCTGTGACCTGGTTATTTTCTGGTTTTCTCATCTTTTAAGTTATCAGGGATTTGATTAAAGTTTTAGCTTTAACAGTACAATCTGTGAGATTTGAGTAATTTTTTCTTAATTCATTTTCCTGGCTTATAAGATATTAAAGATACTGAAGCCTCTTAAAATGGTAACAGGTTCATTGTTCTTTGTATAAGAAGTATCAAAGCTGCTCACAGCTTTAGGAGCAAGTTTGGCATACTGAGGCCCTAACTAGCAGGCTGTACTGCAGCAGTGCAGCAATAAGACAACTGCATAAAGCAAAATGATATTGCTTTTAGCTTGCCTATGTTCCCTTGCTGGCATCCAGCCCATTTCAAAGCTATGACAGAACAAATTCTATGGGTTAGTTTTCCTTGAATTCAGAGTAGCAGCTGAGCAATTATTTTTTTTTATTTCATTTTGAAAATGAAAAAAGGCGAGTAAAAAACCCTTCAGCTACAATACAGGCACCCAGTTTTTGCAAGCAAAGTAGTCAGAACTATTTCTGTTTAGATATAACAGAATGTATTTCTTCTAAGATACAGCAATGAAAACATCATAAGTGATTTTTAAACATTAACTGCCTGACAGTGTAAGCATAATGAGCTGCTCTGCAACTTGCACTACGAAGCATTCAGAGTAATTTCCAAGTACCTTTGAGAGACAGAAGTGAGAACAACTTGCCTAAGCAGCCCAACGCTTCTGTCTTTGGTGTTGGGGCCAAAGATGCATTTTTAGATCACATCCACTGTGCTGTGCTTCTGAGAAAGACTCTCCTCAGATAACCCTTTTGGTAACATGCTAAACTTTTTTTTTTTTTTTAAATAAACCAAAAAGGTCTAAAATGACTTTTGGGAAATACTTCACAGCCAAAGACTGAGCCAAGCCTTCATTCAGTGTTAGCAGCTCTGTTAAATGCACAGTTCTGGTCTGCAGAAAGCATTCATTTGGCCTGCTGACTCCCTGTTAGCGTCTGGGTATTTGCACCAGAGTGCGAAGCAGTTCAGGGAGCCCTGAACTGTTGCCAGGGCAAGTTCTCTGAGCCCCATACTGCACTGTGCAGATGAGCTGGGTAAGGTCCAGGACCAACACCATCACATCCACAGAAAGCTGTCTCAGGATGGAAGAACCCAGCTTTTTCACTGCATTCTCCTATGCACAGCTCTGCCTCTTCTAGACAGGAGCTTGTTCAAGCAGCATGAGGCATGAGGAAGCAATTATAACAGTAAATAAAATCCAAATGTAACTACCAGTGTGATTTGTCTCTGTAATCTCTGTCCCCGCTTTAATGAACTTTTGCCACAAAATTGACAGACCATTTGAACAGGCCTGGCTCCTAAAATATATTTGATGCCATGGATCATGACAAAGTCATCATTTGCATAGTCATAGAGGCTTTTAGATCATTGAACATGGATAAATCCTGATCTCTTTTCCCTGCATTAGGGTTGTACGAAAAATTTCCCCCGGCTGTTTCAGCACACAGAACAAAAAGAATTTTCCTTTGTCCCATACAAACCAATTCTTCTTTACAGCTAAAAAAAAAAATTAAAATTAAATGTTCAATCCAAACCAAAATATTTTTTCCCTTGTTTCAGGCATCTTTAAATGAAAATAAAGCAAAGGAAGTGAATGACTGTGAACATTACAAAACACATGTAAAGCAGCAGCTTGGCAAAAAACACGAGATGCAGTAGTTTTAAATCTATCATCAAAAGATGCCCCTTTTTTTTTAGAGTATGCTTTAGCTATCTGCTTAGAGAAATCATGAAGTAACTGTTTTATCATTATTAACACTGCTCACTTCGAATTAAACACTTGTTCAGGACTACAACACAGGTTCTCTCACATCCCAGATGAGTGCCTAGCAATGTGTTCTCAGTCTTTGGCTCAATTAATATTTCAATTGTCCCATGAAAAGCTACAACAGGAAATTTGTGAGAAGTATTTGAGTGCCAATCTCATAGAGCCTCTTCCTTGCATCTAGGATTTCCTTGTGGGTCTGGTAGGTAGGAAAAACAGGTTTAGGTCTTCTCATGTGGAAAAGGGATTTCATTTCTCAGATGATCCTGGGTGAAAATGGAAGAAACTAATTCCTTCAAATTACCTCCCCAGCAAATTCAGTGTTATTTTTTGAGTAGTTTAGGAAGGACTAAATAAATTAGTGAACAAGAAGTCACTGAACATTTATCTCTGTGCTAACTTGACAAGAAAAGTCACCAAATAGGAAAAGTTTCCAGGAACTAACATTTGTTGTGTATACCGTTGCTAAGATTAATTTCACTACCCATGGGAAAACCAGAGTAACTTATTCCTGATCATAGATAGATAGGTAGGTCGTGGCAGGTTTCTCTTGCCCATCACAAATGCCAGCCACACTTTGTGTTTGGTTTCAGCTGGTTGTGCCTCAGACAAAAATATATGACCCTTCCTTATTCATGTGGATTACTTCTTTATAATGATGACTTCTTTATTTGAACACACTGGCATTCAGGTTTTTTGATATCTGTGGTGTGCACACCACTGATTTCCAATGTTAATGTTCAACTCAGAGATGCAAACAAACATATTTGTTGCTTACTACCTCAGAACTGGAGCCTCTTTATTATGGTTTCTAACCCCCTGGCCATTAGACAGCTTTGCACAGTCAGGTTGCTGATTTGGGCAGAAAGCTACTTAGTACGGCAGTCCAAGGAGACTTGTCTTCCCTCCTCATTTGTGAGTAGACAAATTGGCAATGACTTTGACCATTTTGTTTATGCAGAGTGTATCTCTGAAGAACTTCAGCTATATTGCAGTGTGGAGAGTTTTATGTTTTTTTCATTGAGACCAAGGCAGGCAACACTGAACACTTTTGAATTGACAGGAGTCACTGCTGAAGCCCAGCTAGTGTTTGTACCTGCAACGACTACAAGGGCTGTTTGAGGATGGTGCCTGTCTTCAGGGCCCATATGGGGAGCAGTGCCAAAGCAGTAGCTGACAGCAATATAGCAGCTATAGGCAAGGAGGCAACACTGGTGAGGTCTTTGCCCAGAGAAGGGAGAGCCTTGTGTGGGTGAGATGGCAGAGTGCTATTTACAAACACTTTCACACTCTTGGCTTGTGATAAACAAATGAACCTGTGTTTCTCACAAGTCAGGAGTATGTGAATGTACTTGAAAACAGCATCTGAGGCTTCACGTGCAGCAAGAGGCTGACAGTGACTGCTCCAGAGCCTGACACAAGCACTCAATAAGGTTCTGATAGCACCCGTTCTGTTCACACTCCTGTTTTTTGCACAGCTCACAGAGCAGCAGGTCTATCCAGCTCCTTTTGAAAGCCTCTGGCTTAAGAGAAGACCTTTTTAATGAGAAGGGGGAAAGATGCTTCTTCAGTGGGAGCCCTTTAATAAACTTATTTTCCCTCAGCTATTTATTTCTTTTTCCCAGAAGATGATACTGCTTGTGGCACCAATACCTTCATTAGATATTTTTTCATGATACTATGAAATACACCTCTCTCTTGTTATATACTCCACGTTCTATTAAAAAGAGTATGCTCACAGGTATAAACACAATTTTTTTTTGCTTTCATTGCTTGTGGCAGTTTTCAAATGTCCCATTTTGCTGGCTTGTGTGCCTGCCTTTAACTGAAAACACTTCAGTCTGATAGCCCACTAATCTTCCACTGCAGTACTGTCCACAAGTCCCAGAGAGATAATAGCACTTCCTGCCTTTTTTGTTTATGCTGGGTACCCTTTGCCAAAATTAAACTCCTGCCAAACCATGGAATTTGTAAGAACCATGGTTATTCTAAATGCAAGGGATTGTCTTGGCTTATTTTGTTACTCACCACATAGTTTTTTATGTGGAGGGTTTTTTTTTTTGTGTGTGGACTCTGCCTTTTATAATGTCTTTCATATCCTTTCTTATAACACTTTGCATTTTCTAGAAGAGGAATGCCCAGCCTTTTCTTAGCAATAACACTTTATGACTACCAACTGTATAGATAAAGAGGGTAAGATAGGAGTTTCTGCTCCAGCACTCTGTAGCTGGAGTGTTTTAACCTGTCCCTCTCTCAAACCACCATCTCAAGTATATTGTCCAATAGCTGCTTTATGGGCTACCAAACTTCTGTTTGACAAATTCTTCTTTTTCTAACCATTAGTTTTGCTCTCTAGTGGCTGTCATTTTCTTGGCCCCAAAACTTTGTTACTGCCTGATTTTTCATGAAAGATATCAGGAGACACCGAGAAGTAGGTAAAAACATTGTTTTCTCTTCAAACCATTTGCAATCTATCTTAGAATCTCTCAGACTTTCCATCTTTCTACAAATCTAAGACCTTTCAAATTTCTGTTATGTGGTTTCATAACTGAATTTTTCTGTTTAACAGAACACCATCTAATAGCTCTAGTGCTTCAAACCCAGGAACTATCAGAAAATAGTTTTATTCTGATTGCCTTCCTTTTTTTGGCATCCACTCCTTGCAGCAACAAAGTACTGTTTAAATTCTTTCCGTCTTCCATAATTCTGAGGCTTTCAACTGTACCTTTTTTTTTTCACTTGGGATATTTCAAAATTTCACTTAGCTCCTAGTACCACTGTTGCTCAAGCTACCATTTAAAATATAATACAAGTCTGCTTCATCAAGTCTCTGATTAGAACTGCATACCCTGAGCTGCTGCAGAAAAAAAGTAACCTAATTGTTTCAGATGGCTGGGCCAGAGCTGCTCTACTCCCTACAAAATCAGGGCTAGAGGACATCAGAATGAACACCATTCTCCCAGCTACTATCCAAATTTCTAATCACTCAAGTCCAATGCACCAAGTTCTAATACTTCCAGCTATGTGAGATGATTAAAATACACCTTTCATTCTTTTTGAGAAGATTTGCAGGAAAACTAAGTGAGCAGTAGTTAAACTCCTCCAGGTGCCCCTGCCCTGTCAGAGCCTGGGTCTAAAACTAGATGCTTAAATATTTACACAAAATCAGGAATAAAGGGAGCCTGACTTTTTGAGAGCAATCTGTACCCAACTGCTCACCCTGGCACAGTGTGCAAGCCACTTGTGCAGAGCAGGTCTCGGGCTGTGTCCCAGTGGTGAGGCTGGGACAACCTGTAGTGTCCTGCAAAATCTGGTGCCTCAGATGTCAAGATTGGGGCACACTCTGGATTCCTCCCTGCCTGGGCACACAGAAGGCTCATGAACGCTCATTCTCATCCAAACACACAAGATGTCTGGGCAGGAGTCTGGTCACACAAAGCAGGGTTGCAAACTACACTGCGGAGCCCACCTGCCTCAGCTTTGACAAAAATGCACCACCAGCACTCTTGAAAGCCATGTGGTCTCTTGAAAATCCACACTAGACTTTAGCACCCTAACTTTAAAGCATTTAATCTTTAATAACCTTGATATTTTCACAGCAGGCCTGCTCCCCTGCTTTAGAATATGAAAGCTGCCACCTCCAATTGGGGATAAAGTTTAAGAGGATCCTGTACAGAAGCTGTAGCCAGCCCTTCACACACAATCTGTTTTTCTTTCAGGACGATTATAGAGCTTCTTGTAATGGCAGAAGCTTGTCTGATAGCTTGTTTGCCTACTTAGCTGTCACTGCTGTTCTCAGATATCAAAGGAAGTAAGTATTTGGGGAGAGGGAGGAGGAGGAAGACGGAGGGGGAGAGAGGAAGGAGATGAGTTAAGTCAAAGTGAATGGCAAAAGCAGGATTTTTTTGGTATCGGGTCTTCTGTGGGAGAGTTTTGGGTGGGTAGCTCAACATGTACCTCAGTGCTAAAGAACTAACAAGGAAGCTAGAGTTCAGTGAAGAATGAGAACCACCAAAAACACAGGAGAGGAAAAGGGGCTGCACCTACAGTATTTCTCATCTGGAGCTCTACTTTATGGAGTTTATGCTCACATGCTTCACACCAGTTCCAATGTAAGACAGTCAGCAGGCACAAGCTAGCATCTCTCTATTCAGTCAACTGGAAGACCTTTGAATAAGTTTTCTGCTGAAACTGTAGCATGATGGTCCTGAGTGAAAAAAATATACCCACATGCTTAAAGCTTTTTCAAAATGCATAGATTTGCACAGATATTTTGTTTTTCCATCACTGGAGGGATATTATTGCCTTATCTTTGTGTAAGTGGTGGTAGAAAAAGGAAAAGAAAGGGAAATAAAAATCTTGTCTCAAATGGGGTGTCTGGTAGAACATACACAGTCATTGTCAAAGGACACAATGTATCTACCTTTAAATCAGTTCATTAAGCAATTCAAATTCCCAACTGTATCAGCCACTTAGTACTACAAGCAATTACTACACTGGCCTTTTCTATTATCTCTGAGCTCTATTTCTTTCAGCAATGTAATTATTGAAGGAAAATTTCTTTTCACTAGAGCATTCTCAAACCAAGAGATAAATCTAAACTTTTTTTTAAAATCCCTTGTCATGCTTCCAGACTCTGTTTGTAATCTCTAATGGGATATGGCATATCAGGCTACTGGAGAAATTGCTTATAGAGACAATCTTTGAAAAAAATCTAGCTTTCTCAAGACAGATACACGCCACATGCTTACACTGAGAAGCTGAAGTCAACCAGCAGGCAAGAAGGAAATGGTGGCACAGATCTGTGCAAACCACAGGGACAGGGCCTCACATGACATCATCTTGTGCAGCTCAGAATTAGATTGCAGCTATTAGAAGAAACTGCACTCTGGGTCACCTGCAGGAATCTCTCACATAACAAATAAAGCTATCTCCCCATACAGACCTCTTTCTCATACTACTAAAGTGCCCTTAATCTGAATGTAGCTCCAAGTCATGTGCAAATCTGCATTTTATACTTCAGTGGCCAGAATACCCCATGAACACAACTGAAGTGTAGCACAGAAGATGCAGTTTTGGTATTGCAATGTGCATCCAGTGAAAGGGCATGCCACAGGTTCAGAGCTGCCAATGGAAGGTCTGAGAAACCCCTTGCGTTGGGGTCTTCTGCACACCAGTCAGAATGAGCAAGTTGTATTTGTTAGGATTGCTGTGTTGTCAGAAATCTGCCATGAAAAAGTGACCAACAGAAAATAGTAAGGGAGGGAAGCCATGTTAAGCAGACTTTTCCTACCATTTAAAGAAGGAAAAAATATTACCATATGCTATAGGGCTCTTGGATTTCTGCAGATGGTACCTTCTGTTACACAGTTGAAAGAAAAATGGATTGCACTCCATTTTTATATAGGTCCTACAAAATTTGCACACATCTCTTGCATGTCAAGCAGGTATGTTTACTCCTCATTTAATTTCCCACACTTATTCTACCTACCTACCAGCTGCACATTGTATTTTATACTTACCACTGTGAGACAGCACAATGCTGTGGGGCAGCCTCTGGATATGTCTACAGCTATTTAATCTCTTTATGCAAGCAGCTTCCAATCACTCCTGCTTTGGGACATTATCCTGTGCAGGCTGGAAATCTCTCTCTATCCTTTCTTTTCCACATTGCTCTGAATTTGCTAATGATCACATTTAAGACCATTTTGTGCCAGCAGCTAACTTCTAGGGCTGCTCAGTGAATATGCTGCTTCAGTGTGGGATGAGTGGGTGGAATGTTTTCTACTGTTTTAAATTTTATGGGAAAATAGAACGAATCTGGTGGTTTTAATGGTTGTGCTGTCACTAGTATGGCCACAGTGATAAAGAATAAATTGTTCAGTCTTGACAAGATCTGAATCAGTAACAGCAAGATTGCTCATTAGATTACACAGCATACGTACTCCGACTACATTCTATGTATCTGTTGTACTGTCAGCTGTTTAATTTTTTTTTTTTATATTTGTTTTTTGGGGGGTATATATACACACACATTTTCTTTTACTTCAAGCTTTGAGGCTTGTGTCTTAGTTTATAAACAAACAGGATCCTGAAACTTGACATTTTAATTAATTGCTAATGTATAATCCTCAGTGTTCTGACTGGGACCTAGTGCCTTGATGAGAATTGCTCTATTAAGAATCACAGTATCATCATCAGAATACTTATCTGCAAAAGTCTGTGTAAAATCAATTTTACTTGCTGATTTTATTTCATTATTTTCAAACTAAGAAAGGCATTTGTTTTCATACCAAATGTTTCTGTAAATCACCTGCATTTGATGTATTAAAGCGTTTACAATTTTATAACCAGCATTAAAAGCAGCCAGATAACCAACAAAAAATTTCTATGTAACTCCAAAGTGCATTAATTAGCAAGAAAATGTATTTTATATTTTTCATTAATAATGGGTTCATTAAGCTTACCAGAACATTTCTGTATTAATNTGCTGAAACTGTAGCATGATGGTCCTGAGTGAAAAAAATATACCCACATGCTTAAAGCTTTTTCAAAATGCATAGATTTGCACAGATATTTTGTTTTTCCATCACTGGAGGGATATTATTGCCTTATCTTTGTGTAAGTGGTGGTAGAAAAAGGAAAAGAAAGGGAAATAAAAATCTTGTCTCAAATGGGGTGTCTGGTAGAACATACACAGTCATTGTCAAAGGACACAATGTATCTACCTTTAAATCAGTTCATTAAGCAATTCAAATTCCCAACTGTATCAGCCACTTAGTACTACAAGCAATTACTACACTGGCCTTTTCTATTATCTCTGAGCTCTATTTCTTTCAGCAATGTAATTATTGAAGGAAAATTTCTTTTCACTAGAGCATTCTCAAACCAAGAGATAAATCTAAACTTTTTTTTAAAATCCCTTGTCATGCTTCCAGACTCTGTTTGTAATCTCTAATGGGATATGGCATATCAGGCTACTGGAGAAATTGCTTATAGAGACAATCTTTGAAAAAAATCTAGCTTTCTCAAGACAGATACACGCCACATGCTTACACTGAGAAGCTGAAGTCAACCAGCAGGCAAGAAGGAAATGGTGGCACAGATCTGTGCAAACCACAGGGACAGGGCCTCACATGACATCATCTTGTGCAGCTCAGAATTAGATTGCAGCTATTAGAAGAAACTGCACTCTGGGTCACCTGCAGGAATCTCTCACATAACAAATAAAGCTATCTCCCCATACAGACCTCTTTCTCATACTACTAAAGTGCCCTTAATCTGAATGTAGCTCCAAGTCATGTGCAAATCTGCATTTTATACTTCAGTGGCCAGAATACCCCATGAACACAACTGAAGTGTAGCACAGAAGATGCAGTTTTGGTATTGCAATGTGCATCCAGTGAAAGGGCATGCCACAGGTTCAGAGCTGCCAATGGAAGGTCTGAGAAACCCCTTGCGTTGGGGTCTTCTGCACACCAGTCAGAATGAGCAAGTTGTATTTGTTAGGATTGCTGTGTTGTCAGAAATCTGCCATGAAAAAGTGACCAACAGAAAATAGTAAGGGAGGGAAGCCATGTTAAGCAGACTTTTCCTACCATTTAAAGAAGGAAAAAATATTACCATATGCTATAGGGCTCTTGGATTTCTGCAGATGGTACCTTCTGTTACACAGTTGAAAGAAAAATGGATTGCACTCCATTTTTATATAGGTCCTACAAAATTTGCACACATCTCTTGCATGTCAAGCAGGTATGTTTACTCCTCATTTAATTTCCCACACTTATTCTACCTACCTACCAGCTGCACATTGTATTTTATACTTACCACTGTGAGACAGCACAATGCTGTGGGGCAGCCTCTGGATATGTCTACAGCTATTTAATCTCTTTATGCAAGCAGCTTCCAATCACTCCTGCTTTGGGACATTATCCTGTGCAGGCTGGAAATCTCTCTCTATCCTTTCTTTTCCACATTGCTCTGAATTTGCTAATGATCACATTTAAGACCATTTTGTGCCAGCAGCTAACTTCTAGGGCTGCTCAGTGAATATGCTGCTTCAGTGTGGGATGAGTGGGTGGAATGTTTTCTACTGTTTTAAATTTTATGGGAAAATAGAACGAATCTGGTGGTTTTAATGGTTGTGCTGTCACTAGTATGGCCACAGTGATAAAGAATAAATTGTTCAGTCTTGACAAGATCTGAATCAGTAACAGCAAGATTGCTCATTAGATTACACAGCATACGTACTCCGACTACATTCTATGTATCTGTTGTACTGTCAGCTGTTTAATTTTTTTTTTTTATATTTGTTTTTTGGGGGGTATATATACACACACATTTTCTTTTACTTCAAGCTTTGAGGCTTGTGTCTTAGTTTATAAACAAACAGGATCCTGAAACTTGACATTTTAATTAATTGCTAATGTATAATCCTCAGTGTTCTGACTGGGACCTAGTGCCTTGATGAGAATTGCTCTATTAAGAATCACAGTATCATCATCAGAATACTTATCTGCAAAAGTCTGTGTAAAATCAATTTTACTTGCTGATTTTATTTCATTATTTTCAAACTAAGAAAGGCATTTGTTTTCATACCAAATGTTTCTGTAAATCACCTGCATTTGATGTATTAAAGCGTTTACAATTTTATAACCAGCATTAAAAGCAGCCAGATAACCAACAAAAAATTTCTATGTAACTCCAAAGTGCATTAATTAGCAAGAAAATGTATTTTATATTTTTCATTAATAATGGGTTCATTAAGCTTACCAGAACATTTCTGTATTAATTCTGGGTGTTCTGCCTCTTCAAGACACATATGCAATGTCAATGTTCAGGGCTAACAGTGGATGGACAAAGAAATGTGTCATTTTACAGATGCTTTCAGCAAGGGCCTTGGAATTACCTTCTCAAAGGACAGAACGAACATGAGAGGTGTGATACTTCCTCTCATGTCATGAGTCAGAACTTAACATTTAAATATTTTTCTCAAAAACATTTCAAGGCTATGAGTTACAAGTCTAGAGTTATAGTGGCAATATTTTCTTCTGGAAATAATATAGAGCACATTCTGTGATCCTATGGATGCATACACATCTTATTGTGGGTGTTTTCAGGGGAAAACCAAACAGTTACAGAATCACAGAATGTCAGGCATTGGAAGGGACCTAGAAGTTCATCTAGTCCAACCCCCCTGCCAGAGCAGGGTCACCTAGACCAAGTCACTCAGGAACAGATCCAGGCGGGTCTTAAGTGTCTCCAGAGATGGAGACTCCACCACCTCCCTGGGCAGCCTGTTCCAGAGCTCCATCACCCCCACTGCGAAAAAGTTTTTCCTTGTGCTTACCCTAAACCTCTTGTGCTCCAACTTGCACCCATTGCCTTTTGTCCTGTCATTGGATGACATTGAGAAGAGTCTGGCTCCATCCTCTCTACACTCACCCTTAACATATTTATAGACATTGATGAGGTCCCCCCTCAGTCTCCTCTTCTCCAGGCTAAAGAGCCCCAGTTCTCTCAGCCTCATAAGGGAGATGCTCCACTCCCTTAATCATCTTGGTGGCCCTGAACTGGACTCTCTCCAGTAAATCTCTATCTTTTCTGAATTGGGGTGCCCAAACCGGACACAGTACTTGAGGTGGGGTCTCACCAGTGCAGAGTAGAGGGGGAGGAGAACCTCCCTTGCCCTGCTGGCAACACTTCTCCTAATGCATCCCAGGATGCCATTGGCCTTCTTGGCCGCAAGGGCACATTATTGGCTCATGGTCATCCCCCTGTCCACCAGGACCCCAGGTCTTCTCAATGACTCACACTTTCTCCTGAGATTCAGATACTGTCTTTAAGCCAGTTACCAACACATGACCCAAGTGCCACTAAACTTTACAAGAGAGTTATTTTTTCCTAAAGTTTCTGGACAGGTTCATTGCTTTCCTTCTGATATAAAAATGAATTGAATCAGCTGTCATCCCTGTTATCTGACCAAGACTAACTTGTTTGTTTCATCAGATCACAGGATGATGAATCATTAAGAGATACGAGACCTGTGTTTAGAAGCTGCAGATTAGTTTGCAATAATTTGTTTATTTCACTTCCTAAAGCACTGAAATACCAAAGAACTGATGCCATGCAAGCGCTTATTCTTATTTTTATCATACTAAGATCTTTGCTGATTTAGACCTTCAGAGAAACACAAAAAAATCCTTTCTGAGCAAATCAGGCACTCTTTTGAATATCATAGTGGCAATACTGGTACAACAGCTAATGAAAAATAAGGCAATGTGGTTCATGAAGGGCTTTTATCCTATGGATACTAGATTGTCTGCCCTGTGGAAATTATCTATGCCATTGCTGAATTGGGTTAAAGTTTCATTTCTTGCCAGATGCCATTGCAAGTAAACTTTTTCATGGTTGTGGTGGTCGGGAATTTTTGGCGTGTTACTGCCTGCTAACGTCTGAGAACATCTCAATCCATCATGAGTGGATTAAAGAGTTTTCCTTATCTTGATAGTGGCATACTGATACTGTATTATAAAATCATCTTCAACAGTTATAAAGTATTAAGAAAGTACAAGCAAAATATAAATTCATCATGTTTTTCAGAAGTATTCTACCACTCACTTTTTATAGTTGTGTTTGATTTATTGTATTACTGTTTGTTACTGAGAGCTTGATAACATTGCCAAGAGATTCCTGTCTTCTAAACTGTATTTACTATTTACTCATGACAAAGGGACCCTCCTTGTTCTCCTGGATATAAGCTTTGCACAGTGATGTCCTATCTCAAATTTAATGAAGCCATTAAGGTCTTTCTGACTGTAACTAAGTTTCAAGAAGAGAAGTCCCCACTCTCTGTGAACACAGTCCATTTAGAAGTAGAATGACACTCTAATCAATGAAAATTTAGTTATCTTAAATAGAACCTTTTATAATTATTATTTTTTTTATTCAATAATAAACAAAACCTCAGGATTGCTAAGTCATTCTCAACTTCATCAGAATTCACTGAAAATACAGCAAAATTCATTGCTGTAGTGCTTTGCTTCAGAATGAACCAAGAGTGCTGGGATGATAAAATGCTCCTGTTGCCTTCATGTCACCAGCACTTAATTTTGCCAAATTGATTTATATCGAGAAACTGTAAGAATTACCTGAACACAATGTTTCCCATATTGTTATGGATTGCCAAGGCATGTTGGAAAGTTGTGTGTCCCACTGATGCAATATTTTTATTTTTTCGTTTGTTTGTGGGGTTTTCCCCTACTTTTTTTGTTGTTGTTGCTGTTGTCTTGTGTTGGTTTTTGGTTTGGTTGATTTTTGGGGGGTTATGCTGTTTTTTTTTTTCTTGTTTACTATTTCATCTGTATTACTACTTGTAGGTAACTTTTTGTAAACAGGACTCTTCTTTAGACTCTACAGCAGTTTGAATATGTTTCAAGCATTTCTCACTTTCCTGAATTGTACCATAACTGACAAGACTTACATGATTTCCCTTTATTAGACAAGGAGATGCCTTCAAGTAATTTATCTAGCCAAGGCAGAAGATTCAGTGTCCTAAATTACTGTGTGTGCAGAGGTTTATTGCAATATCCTGTTCTGATGGCAGATAACGAGACTTATTTACCTGCTTACTTCTAACAAAACTGCACAAAAGTCTCTACTGATAACACTGTCATTAGAACAAGTCAGTAATAAATTGGGGAATAATTATTCATTCTAATCTCATTTAATATATTTTACTTTTCCCCCATGGTGTCAATGTCTGTGGCTGGCAGTCTGTTTTGCATTTCACACCACATAAACATCTTAACATGCATCAGCAGGGAAGAACAAGGAGGAGACTTGGGTCACCCACAATGCCACCTGGGTTCGCTTAGTATTAAGAAATGAGTGTTTAACAGATATGCTGTGTGTAGGGGTAGGGAGTGACATCATTACAATACCACTGTATGGTTTATCAGCAGGTCAAACTTTACCCTCTGATCATCCTGTTCATGATTTAACTTTTTTTTTTTTTTATTAGAGTGATCATATTAGTGAGAAATTAGAGTTCTCCAAGTTTAAGATCTTAGAATGCAGAGCCTATTATGAATGCACAGAATAAGCATAAAATCAAAATTATAACCATGTAAACTCTACACTCCTGAGCAGTTAAAGTAGATTAACACTTAATATTTAGAGATGAGACCACCTCTCTCCTCATTTAAGGACATCAGAACTGTCCTATGAATTCTGACAGCAAATTTCATTTTCCTTGACGGATCAAGTTCCAGACTAAAAAGGCTGAAACTTTCTTTTTGATTGTTGATGTTCCTTTAATAGAAAATAAACTTAGATTTAGCAACTTGCACTTATGTGAAGTTTTCCATACTGATTGCAATTTTATATTCATCACAGTTGGCAGCAGTCAGTTCTTCTCCAGTTGTGGCATGGCACAGCTGGAGTAGTCACTCTGTGGGAATCCCAAGCTTTCTCCATAAATACAAAAGTATTCAACAAGATCTTCAGATAATATTTTTAAAGAAACTAAACTGCCATGGGATAATGGTCCTCAAATGATCACATAACAGGTAAAAGATAGGAAAAAAAAAAAAAGGGTTTCGTAGTCTAAGGTGGTCACCAAAAAAGTCCCTTAGGGATGTACACTGGGATATGTCCCATTCGACATAATCAGAAATGATCTAGAAAAAAAACATGTCATGGGACATGTGCAAAAGTCAGGTCATTGCTCAACAGTGGTGCAAAAGCAAGTAGAATGCCATGACCAATAAGGAAAGGAATAGAGACCAAAGTGGATTGTCATTATACAACTGCACACATTTATGGTGCACTTATGTTTTGAATATTGCATCATGTTCTAGTCCTCCCATCTCAAATCTATCCCCAGAACCATAAAGCAGAATTCTGGAAATTTGAGATAGGCATCAGACACCTAAAAATAGTAAGAGAATGGATTGAGAATGACTTGAATATAAAAACAAAGAAACAAAAGTGACCAAAAAAACCAAAAAACCCAACAATGGTAGTGCTTTCAGTAAGGTACAGTTGAACTGTGGAACTCCCTGCCAAAGGATGTTATGAACACTAGAAGTTAACCTAGATGCAAAAAAAAATAAATTACTGAATACGTTAATTAGAAAGAATCTGTTCAGAACTGCCATATCTAAAATCACCACCTTTAGCTGAGAAAGTCCCTGAGCAGTGATCAGGCTGGCCTGTCTGGTTTGTCAGTTCAGATGTTCTTATGGCACATACCCATTTGAGAAGTACATTGCAATGCATGATAGTATTTATGTTGAGCCATTTACACTCCAACCAACATGATTTCAACATCCTCCCCAGCCATCTGTGACACATTCCTTTTCTGTGACATTATTTTCATTTGCTGCCTTGCAGGTGTTGCTTCCTGCCTTTCAGAGACCAACCAACCTTCCTCGCAAACAGGGAGCTTGAACAGGAAAGGAGATAATACTGCCTCAAACCCTGCTTCCTGTGTCACCCCGAGACCTCCTTCCAAGAAACAGTTAGGTGAAAGCGCTCCAAAAACCACAAAAAACATCTTGCTTGATCCTTGATTGCCAGCCCCTGAAGATGTCACAGGCTGACATCAAAACTCAAGTCAGATCTTTCACCTAGTAGCAAAGCTTCTGTGAAGACCATCTACCTTACTTCTACATCTGATGCCTTTCAATCTTTGAGAAACACTATAGTGAGCAACACGATTCTGAAGCCAACACCTTATTTTCAAGATAAGTGTGCAGGCAGCTGGAAGTCTCGCTATCCTTCTCCAAGGCCAGGGGAGTTCACACAGTCACTACTACACATATACAGGTATCTTCATTCTTTCCATTCCTAGTCTGCTTCCTAGTGCTTGATGGATGAGAGTTCCCCATAGCTCAGCTAAGCACATCAGCCCTTCACAGTTCAGCGTGTTATCGGCATCACCTTTTCTGCTACAGGTGATTTT
Source organism: Ceyx cyanopectus (assembly GCA_013401355.1). Lineage (NCBI taxonomy): Eukaryota > Metazoa > Chordata > Aves > Coraciiformes > Alcedinidae > Ceyx > Ceyx cyanopectus. The sequence continues at coordinate 63,885 of VYZU01074764.1, read as the reverse complement.
TACTGTTATCACATGTTAGCAAAATATATCAAGCTGCTTCAACAGAGTTCAGACTGTCCAGGGTTTAAGTAATAATTATTATTTAAATTGTTATTATTCAATAATAGGTCTTAGTAAAGGCTAAAATCTAATAAAGATTATTGTTTCTGGTTTTCATTAACAGAGCATTTTAAAATCAGGAAACATTTTTGTGTGTATTCACTTGAATGGTTTTAGAGAGTTTTAGGGCAGAGTCTCTGTTTTACTGTTCATAAAACCAAAACTCTTCAGTTGCTCATACAACATTAACAGCTTCATCAGGGATACAGCAAGCTTTTCCATGACCCAGTTCCCTCTGTCAGACCCTTAGCCTTGAGAGAATTGAAACCTTACAATTATTTTAAGACATTAAGCAATTGCTATCTTCAAAACTCTCTTTTTTTAACATTTTCTAGATAGGACCATAGTCAGAGAGATGTCCTTAGATCCACATGAAAGCAAAAATGTGGTAGTTTCATTAGCCGAGATGAAGAAGCAAGTCTTGCTTTTGCCTTTCCATGCCATAGCATCATTCACTACTGGGGAACGGCAGTGGCATTCAGAACCATGCTGCTGGAGGAGAGGTTACACTGCCAGATAATTTTTCACATCCTCCAGACAGCTGTTCTGTAGCATGCAGAAGATGGATTCAAAGAATCCTAGGGCTAGTGACCTCCCCGATAATGCTGGAAGATGCACTTTATTCCAATAAAGAGATACTACTGCAAACAAGAAAATACTAAACATTTCTAGAATAAAAGAAGCTACTACCATGGAAGTACAGAGCAGAGAAGCTTTTGCTTCAAACAAACCACTTCAGAAAAAGCATCCTGCGTGGTTACCTGTGCCTGCAGAATTCTAAAATATTTTTTACATTAGTAAATTTATTTCTATGTAAATTATTAATGATATTTTCATAAACATAATCAAATTAAAAAATGCTTAATATAACATAACAAAATGATTGCATCTTATCTGCATCCTCATGTGAGCTGAACCAGTGCCTAGTTATGCGCCCGTATCTCTCATCAGCATGTTGCCATGTGACAAGTGAAAGGCAGATCACTGCCCACAAGGACTCTTTGTCATGTCTCCTGGTGGAAAGTGGTGATAAAACTTTTCTAAAGGAAACATCATTTCATTCCTCCAAAGATGGGGAATTATGTCCGTTCCAGACACACTCCTGCATCCCAAAGAAGGAATACTCTGAACAGTAATAAATGGCTGCAGGGTTATTTCAGACAAGCATAATTAATTAGCTCAGAGGCTGAACACATCCCCAGCTGGCCCTAGGAGGCAGAGGAAGGATATAAAGGTGGCATTCCCACTTGTGTAGTTAGTCCTCAGTGTAATCTTGTTGATAGGTTGCAAGACAGAGCTCATGGGAAGAGTGCAGAAGAGAAAACTCGCATGTGGAGAGGGAGAGAAAAACCCACATGAATTTCGAAACTGGCAGTGGCTCTGCCTGTAAATCTGCACCTAGATATGCCACTATTTAGCAAGCTGTGGGTTGGGTGAGTGTTTTCTGGTGCAGAGGTCTGGCCAACATCAAGATTGGGACCGTGCCAAGGACAGTATGGCACACTGTGTGACACGCAAGACAAGTGCATTGCACTTAGACTTTGTGAGGATGATTTCTACTGCAGGTGAATGACTGTTCTGGGAAACAGAAACCAAATCCTCATCAAATCTGTAGCTGCTTTTGCTGACAGCATCTCCCATTTAACTCTCATCCCTCTTTCCCTACTCTTGATACCCCCAGGCTTCACTTCTTAAGAGATGGATGTTTCACTGCTCTCCAGTGACAGTCCATCAATCCCACAGCTGTCACCAGCCAGTGAAGCAGCTCCACCTTTCTCAAATTGAAAACTCCACCCTGCAGGTTACAAAAATCAAGGAGCCTGTGAAATGCAGAACTAGTTCAAGCTTCATCCTTCCAGAAGAGGTTTTACATAGCTAGCATTCACTTCTACATAGCTTACATTCACTGCAAACTATCATTTCTCCCCTTCCCTCTCCTTCAGCCAGGGCATGAAAGGTGCAGTAGAGGCAACTGCTGTTATCAGGTTTTGCAGTATGAAATGATTGCTTCAGAACAAAAGGCAGACTCCATAAATTTATTCTTTATGACAAAACCTCAGCTTTTGTTTAGACAAGTTTCTAGTCAATAATTTAAACATTTTTTTTCCCTTGGATAGGGGAAAACAGCTTACAAACAGACATCAACAGCTATGGAAGCAGCACATTGGAGTGAATTAAAGAAATATATTTTCATATTTGTATAGCTTCAACTCTATTTTTAGATATTTTGTGAAAAACACTTCTCATTACTTTCTGTTGGAGAACTAAATAAGATTTTTCTACTTGCCCTTTTGACTTCTCATTTGGTGAACTGGGTTTTGCCACAGCTTCTCTCCATATGCTTTGAGAAAGCTGAAAGACAATGTGCTGGAATTTTTCCATCTCAATCTATAGATGTGATCCCTCAACAATGTCACAGATAAACGAGCAGCAGTTGTGGGAGAAAGCTTATGGCTTTTAAAATATTTTCTTAGTCTAAAATACAGTGGTAGTCAATCTGAAAATGTCCAGAGTTCCTGACAAAATAATAGCATGGAGCTTTGAGGTTTGGTACCCACGGCAACATATAGCTGGACATGATTTCTTGCTCATTTTAAATGAAGCTTTTACACCTAGTTTTGTTACAATATGCAAAGACCTCTCCGAAAAGCATCCAGCAGACTCATTATTTTCTACATCTCCTGCCCAAACTATTGTGTATTTGAATTGGACAAACTTTTAAAATTTACTCATTTGTAGGAATTAGGTCAACAAATATTTGCATCAGATACTTGTTAACATACTCATTAGCAAATACTTGATGCAAATAACTGCATTCTTATTTCAGAATTACTATTTCTAGCAGAATTTTGGGGGTTTAAAACCTACAGAGTTTTAGATGGAGTCATTTACCTTTAGCTTTGTGTCATTTTACACTACCTCTATTTGTTGATTCTTAAATCAAGCCTATATTGAAATGGTTCAATGTACTTTTTAAACTGCCCGGTCTTCTTCAGAATACAGCTGCATTTAAACTAAGGCCTTGAGGAGCTATTTTAATGTGGCTAATTTAGTCTATCCTTACTGCTAATAAGGACTCACAAATTAAAATTTAATTTTATTTAAATCTGGTATAATGTTGATTTCTATTTCTCCCTTATGTGTATTTTATATTCAACTATCCCCATGGCATCAACTTTTTTTTTACATCTTTGTCTCTGCTGTTTCAGTTGTTCTGCCAGAGTAATAATCCTTGCCTTGCTCCTGCCACAAGATCTTCACGTTTAGGGGTTCTTGTCTTCCATTTCATTCAAAGAGCTCAAAGACAAGGCCATAACATCCAGTTCTTCTGCCCCATACTGGAAGAGGAAAATTAAAACATCACCCTGAATCTCCTTCCAGATAATTTAGGAACTACTGCTGAAAAAGCAAAAACTTTTGATAGCATAACTTTCCACATTTCCAGTGAGGCTGAGGAAATTTCCAGAACAGTACTTGTGTGCTCTGCATAGCTTTCTGCTGGAGGCCTATTCCTTATGGATAGTATACTGAACACTATGATCTTGGAGATTAAAAATGAAGTTCTGAGATTCGAAGGCGATATAGGTATTATGGTCCAGGAGCTACAAATTATTAAGAGGAAGGTGGTAATCGCAGTTAATGCCATTCAGCATCTGATCAGATTCTGGGCAATGTCCTCCAAGCATAAATAATGCTTCTAGCCATTGCTAGTTTGCAGGATTACTACACCAGCCTCCTTTCCAACTTTGTGCCATTATTTCCCCACAACACGTCACACAAGCCATCAGATTTAATTTGCTGTGTTCAAGTAGTTACAATCAGAAACACAGAGCTGTTCAGTCTGCTTCTTGAAAAGAAACTTCTCACGTCTTGTCCTTTGCACTTTATCACTACCAAAATTATTGGCATGTCCCCATTGTTCAAGAGTTTAATCCTCAATAACTCTGTGTGTACAAGACAAATATTTGTGCATTCATGGCTGCCTGAGTGCTACCTATCTGTCTGCACATTCATCTGTATTTGCATTTGTGGGTTGTCCCTACATTTCCCAATAATCTCATCCTCTCATAAACAGAAAAATAAAGATATCCTATCAGCTAAGCATCAGGATAGTAGCAGGGAAATTCATAAAGAGATAGTATGAAGGATACCCATGGATGGCTATAGGAAATAGCAGGCAAGAGATGGAAGATTTACAATCAAAACCTAAAAAAGACCCAAGCAAAATGTCTATGAAAATGTTTATTGTATGAAGAGGGAAACCATTACCCTAAACTTAGAAATATTCTATGCAACACAGAACCTGATTTATAAGAACTCTAAACAGGTCTCTACTTTTCTAAGTGATGGACTTCTTAAAGCATTATTTTACAATTTGTTTTTCATACAGACTAAACAGACTCTGAAGCAGAGTGTGTTTTACAACCCACAGCCTAACCATCCTTCTACAGCAACTAGAAATTTTCCTTCTGGCAGCTTGCCACTATATGCTCTGCATACTTTTATAAAATAGCTGGCAGTTTCTTCCATGACTAAAAAAACCAAAACAGAATAAATGAATTTTCCATTTATCCTCAGAGTGAACCTGTTGCAAGGACAAAGGGTTGATGTAGGAGGGGTTGCTGACCACTCCTTGGAATTATACATTGCCTGGTGAACTGTGCAACTGAACCAAACAGATGTTGATACCCTATCAAAGAAAACTAAACTAAACTAACTCAATGATAACAAAAATAGATGGTTTAACTTAACCCTGCCAGCAGAGTCCTGTGAACTACAAAAAACAATTTTGCCTTAAAGTTCCTGAGATGTTCTGATTCTTAAAATATTACTGGAGCAGACATGATATAGTCTCTGTAGAATCTCATCCAGAACTTCAGATGTCTCCTCAGACATGCCCCTAATCACAGGAAAACAAACTGACCTTCAGTAAGGCAACATGCAGGCACCAGCACAGCAGTGTGCCAAACCACCTAAACCCTGCTTCTTTCTGTGACAAGGAGTTTGCAGCAGAAAAATGAATTGAATCCTTCCAGCAAAGGGTGTCACCAATGTGATTCATTCAGGTTGGACATAACTGAATGGTTGACTCAGAGACCTCTAAAAATACCCACTCAGAAAGCAAAGGTTTTAATTCATACATGACATCCTTTTAAGCTAATATTTAGCTAATCAACAACACGTAGAGAAAACAAGGGCTTCTGTATGCTGTGTAACAGAGATAGCACAGAACAGAATTTCTGAACACTTGATTTTTTTAAACTTTTTTTTTTGTGGTAACCTTGTCTGTGGCAAATCTTCAGAAGAGCTCTCCCTGCGTTTTAACCACACCTCTGGTATATTTCACTTAACATAAACATCCCCTTTGCAACTCTACTGAAAGTATATTTAATTCGATGTTGTGAACTGTCATATTATATTTCTGAGTGACAACTGAATTTAACCTCAGAATTAGCAAAGTTTCAACTATGGCTCAAGTACAACTTGTATAGCTATTTAAACACTTGTATTTATTAGGAGAAGGGGATCAGTGTCTAACAAAGAATATTACAGAAACACAAGACCTTTGTAGAGAAGATCCTGCCTCCCACCCTCTCAAAATTTTGTACCAATTTCAACCCCAAAGGGTCCTTTCAGATAAAAAGCTTTTGTATTACATAAAGACGCCAACTATGCTTAATACAAAACATAACTTGTCAGTGTTTTAAATTATCAGTAGATCAATTTGTCACAGTGTAGGGTGGTCCATCCACTAGATGAAAGACAGATGCTCTTTATTTAAACCCTCTCCCTTCCCAGGAGGGAAAGAGAAAGGGAATAAGGGAGAGAGACTGTGGATTAGAAAACTAAAACAGTTTTAATGAAATGTATAGAAATACATACAAACCCAGTATTGAACCCACACCCCTGATGGCAATTGCATCACCCTCTATCCTGTGAAACAGGCACTGGGGAAGTTCTAGACTGGACTCAGTGGCAGATAGGAATCAGATTCAGGAACATATGGATCAAGTTCAAAGGCAGAATGGACAGAGTCTTCCTTGGATGCTGGCCATGGAGAAGAGAGCTTGACCCTTGTGATCCCTCAGCTTTATACTGAATATGACCCATATCACATATAGGATGGAACACCTTGTTGGTCATTTTGGGGTCACCTGTCCTGTCTGCTCCTCCCCATGTGTGCAGCCTTTCACTTTCTGCATTCCAAACATGGCACAAAGATTTAACAGTGACCCTGGTCTGCAGGATACTAAGCACTGGTAGTAATTGAAAACATCAAGCATTATCACTGCTAGGAACAGACACCGTCTGCAAAAATATGACATTAACTTCAGAAAGTGCAGCTAGAAGAGACTGTGCTGGAATGTAAAATCACTGAATGGAATTAGTTCTGTTCTAACACAAACCAGGACACAATTATACATTATTCCATACTGAATGAGTTACCTTCCTTGCTAAAGGGTGTTCAGTATACCAAGGCAGCCATGACTTTTGCTATGACCCTTCCAAATCAGCCCAGAAGCAGAGATATGGTGCTTCACCTGTGCGTGTGGTGCTGCTGTGACTGCAGATGCTTATCCACAACAGCTCTGGGATAGAGTTGTGTCTCCAGGCACTTTTGCCTGGATAACTCAGTCTCTGTGGCTGCTGGTGTCTGCCCACACAGCGCTACCTGCTCCCTTGAAAGGCAAAATGAAGCCTTGAGCAGACGGGGGGAGAGAGGGAGAGAGGGGGAGAGAGAGAGAGAGAGAGAGAACACAACAAGGGGTTAATAGATTTACAGGCCAGTATGAAGAGAATTGGCTCATGGTGTTGAGAGTGCTGAAGAATACACGAGAAGCTAGGAGTTGGAAAGTGGTGTGCCAATTACAGACTTAATGTGGCTGATTTCAAGTGATGGTTTAAACACCATCTGATAAAAGACTAATGGGAGAATAACTGACTGGTGAGGTTTGTTTGGAAGGCAGCACACAGAGAGAGAGAGGATAGATGAGCCCTGATCGTCATGCTTCGGTGAAAGAGACAACTACTGTTAATCAGGAGCTGCCTGGCAATGATGAATATATTAAAATCACTAAGGGCACATTACCTTCCTCCATCCATCCCCCTAGAGAAACAGGTGGATTTCTGCTGTGGGTGCTCTTAGCAAGTTTTCCAAGGGTTTTTGCATTTGTAAGATGCCACCTTTATTGAAGATTTGTCTGCTGAGAATTTGGCCTTGTCTCCTCCTAACCATAGAGGTGCCTGAAATAAATCCAAGTAACTCCCATTAAAAGGGCAGGTCACAGATCTGATGATGTGTAAAGATGAGGAGCAAACAAGCACAAAGAAAATTACCCTGACTCTCACCCTCTCCCTTCATTCTCCGTTAAAATAACAAGCCAGTCGCAGATGTGCAAAAAAACCCCACTGTCAGCCTGTTCTTCTCTAGCATGCAAGTTTTCCCTTTCTCATCTTAAAATACTGGCAAATATTTTTGTTCAACGTTAATCTTGCTCCATGACCCAATTTCCACCTCCTCCACAATTTAGGATATTTTGTCAGATGTCAGTAATTTTTATGAATTAAAGTAAATGTCAGAAGAGAATCTGATCCTCCCATCACTCTCAAAGAGCTGAAAATAAAACCCCATATGTAAGGTTATAAAGCTCAACACTCCTCTTCGGAAAATTGCTAGAACAAGTTCACTTAACAGCTCCACCTTTAAAAACAATGTTTCCAGAAGCCTTTCTGAATTGCCTCAAACCAAATCAAAGAACAGCACAAGCTATATCCCAATGTTGTTTTCACAAATGTTTTTCCCCTAACAGCTTCAGCCTGCACACTCATTTTAACATCAGCCCCTTCATGTTTTGTACTTTATCAGATAGATTTGTCGAAGCCTTGAAACAGAATTTTAAAAGTCAAGCTGGTTTCAAGCTGAACTAACTGTACTGCATTGATCCCAAGCCTTATGATGGGGTAAAGAAAGAAAATTATTTCACGGTTGGAGGTACAAAGCTACAGAAAAAGGTGTGACTTCAAACCCACTCTTAGTAGTCTGATGGGATAGAAATGAGCTCTCTCTCATAAGTCCTGCTTTTTAATTATTCTCATTTTTCTTTCAAACCCATTTCCACTCCACAAATTGCAAGGAAAATGGCTTTCCATAACCGGACAAGAGCCTTGTACTTCTTAATTACTTGTCCCCTTAAGGACAGTTTTCTCCCTGTGCATACTTTCTGAGATGCAGAACAAACCTCTTCTGATGCCTGCAGATGATTTCCACGGTCTGACTTCTGGTCCGTTTTGATATTAGGGAGGAGAAAAGACTTAGTAATGGGGAAAAAAGGAAAATCTAAAAGACATGTTTCTCTAGACAGTGTGACAGGACAGAGGCACAGATGCAAACAAGAATTCCAGCTCTGCAACTTGTGGGGTGTTTCCCTCCCTTCTGCCCTTTAGTATAGTAAACCTTATATGCAGCCCTTGATTTAAAGCACTCAGAGGAACCAATCATTTCAGGATTCCTCAAGACACCATAGCGGGATCAATTACTACAGCAATGAGATAATTATCTTTCTTCTACATAACTGCAGCTTCCAAATGCTATCAGAGATCACATTTTGAAATAACATACAGATTTTGAAATTCTCATTTAGTAGCATTAGACTACTGGTTCTGAAAAAACCCTGCAAATCTGCAATACCAAATGAACATTTCTAGTCTCAAGATTAATTATGTTAATAGTCTAAACAAAACTAATCTCCTCTTAACTCAAACGAATTAGCAATTCCATGTGGCTCATTAATCCGTGCCTCTTCATCTGAAGAGGCCATGCTTCATAGGACCAATGTATGCAAAATAATAGCATGCCATGAATATCTCAGACTGGAAGTGCTGAGAACAGTAGAAGTGTCCGATTTTATCCCAGGATATACCACTAAATGCCGTGATCTGCAGCAATCCCATTGAGATTAGAATTTGAAATTTAAGAAACAACCATGTATTGCACTTTTTGTCAGAGAGAGCTTCTTCCACCTGGACAAAGGAGGAAGGAACCAAAGTATCTGCAAATCTAATAACCTTGCCACTGATACTCGTTCATTAATAATAGTTAAAAATTCTCTTGCTGACAGACCTTCACATATGCTTTGAGTAAAAGAGAATAGCTGAAGAAATTTATTCCCAATCCTTTCAGTCTTCAGAGGCTGGACCATCCCATCTCTACCAGCTCACCCAGTCACAACTCCCCGAGAAAGGAGCAGCCAAGTCTTGGGCTTAACTCCAAAACAACACTGCCTATGTTTAATCTGTTTACACTGAGGATGTGTCTTGGTTACAATCCTCAGCCATCAGTATCAATGCAAGCAATAAACATGGACCAGTTGAAGTGCTGCTTGGGATAGCCCAATGTTTACAGCATAATTAAGTTATACTTGTGATAATTTTCAGTACTTATGTGATCACACACAAAATCTATGACAAAGCAAGGAATTGACTTGTTCATTGTATTAGGCTTCAGGATCTAGCCTGGATATCATCTCCCTTTCCTCATAATCCCTCCTGCTTTAAAATTACTTTACTGCTCTCTTAAGGTATTTGATCCCTGAGGCCTGAAATCCTCAGTGTGGGTGCCACTGCTCACAAATCAATTGCTACTGTCACATATGATATTGATTCCTACTATGCAGTGCCTAGGAGCAGGAGACACAAAAATGCCAATTTCAATTACTAAGCAAAACAGAAGATTTATTTGTGATTAGATGACAAGAAGAAGATTACAACTAGCAACATGCAGGGGAAGGGAAAAAGAAAAGTATGTCCTCACTTTGCAAAAGATACAGCAATTTATGTAGATACTGGATACAGACATTATTTCTCAATCTATACTGTTGAAACAATTGGGATATATACGTATAACTAAAGGAATATACACACATAGTTGCAGCAGAACATCATATTCCTATGAATTCAATTCAAACTAATGAGAGAGAAGCATTACAGGGTGATTTTCAAATTCATTCCCTCGAATTCTTCTGTGCTACACAGATTTTGATTAATTTTAACTAGCTCCTGTTAATGCCCTCCATCATCCCTGTGTCCAGGCACCTCACTGGCATCACTGAATTTAGTCTGACAAAATGCTCCCATGTGGGAAGTATATCTCATATTAAACACAGGGATATGACTGGAGCTGAAATAATAGGTGTAAGAACCACAAGTGAGGGGGGGGTCTATTGGCAGAGAAAAGAATCACATCTAGGTCTTCAAGTGCCTGACATCACCCTCTCTTGGAGGACAACCCACATGAGAAGAACCACATCATCTCCTGGCAAAGAACCGAAAAGCAATTTTTCTTTTCCATGTTTTGGTCACTGCAGTCTCTGACATTTTTTCAGCCTTAGCTCTCTCAGCAACGACTTTCTCTTTGAAGCCCAGTTTCATGATGGCTGGGCTCAAAGGACCTTGTTACACCATACATCACACTCTCACCTTTTCAATGGGATATCGACGTTCACCCAATCTGCAGTGACAACACCACCCCAGAGAGGGTGACACCAGAAGCACAAAGGAGAAAAAAGCCTCTCTGCCTTTGGTCCAGCCTGTGGTCTTTTCAGTAACAGGTGTGGCACGGGGTTGTTCCAGTTCCTCCAGCTCTGCCTGAGCCGTGGCAGGAGACACAACTGCAGCCCCCGCAGGCTGGCTGCGACAGCAGTACCCCCTGCAGGCGAGCAAAGCCCACAGACACCGGCGTGTGTGGCCAGCTAACGGTAATGACTCCTGCGCAGATGGCTGCACCTCCATCTCATCACAGATATTTCCTATCTGTGGTTCAGTCCACTTAGGGTATGACTGTAAGGGCTGCATTTGGATTCCTCATACTGCGGGGAGAAGCCTCAGTTATGTTACAGACAGGAAAGGGATAAGGTATGAGGTGGCAAAACCAGAGACACCAGTGACTTATTGATACCACTGCACCAGCCACTTCCATCAGCAGCAATGCATGGGCAAGAAGCATTAAGAATTGTCCAGAGCAGACAATGCAAGTGGGTATGTCCTCTTGGTTCTTGACATGGTGACAGGTGCAATTCCTGCCTTTGGTTCACATGTCACACCAAAAGCCTTTTTCTAGAATTTCCTGTTTCTTGATGGAGAGGGGAGACTGTTCCTACATCCAAACTGTACTGCTGGGATGGGGTAAAGCAGGGAGATCCACAGAGGTTGCAGGGCATTATTCACGGAAGCAGATGCACTTAATTTCATGTTTTTCCTTCTGCTGGTTAAATACACTTCAGCTCTTACTAGGATAAAAAGTACTCCAGGCAGCTTTCCCACAGCTTCCAATTCAGCTCGGAGCACCACTACAGGGGTTGCAATACAATGCTGTGAAGGGCAACATCTGAGTCACAATAGATAAAAAATACAATCTGCACAGCCTCATATTTTCCCCTTCCTTTGCACTCCCCTCAGCCTCTTTCTCCAGTTTAGCCAATATATTTCTAACTAGAAACTGATGCATAAGAGGAAAGGGAGATTGATTTCCTGTTGTATGCCTTCCTTGTTTTTTAAATAACATTGATTTTTTTCTTTCTCCCTTTTTTGGACTAGTAACATCAACAATATACCCGTCAATCACATTTAGGAAAATACAATATTTGCATGCCATTGCAGATCCTTGTGCTGGCCCTTGAATTGCAACATGAGTTGAATTTATTTCCAAGACTGTTAGAGCACAAAGAACATTCTCCTGAAGTAACTCTGCTGGAAAATTACGTGCAGGACATTGCTTTAGAAATCTAGAGAGGGCTGCATTTTAGACTTCACTTTTTCCTTTTAAGACATCGTTGATATTAATTAAGACTGAATCTTATGTGCAGAAGGGATGTGATTTGCAATTGGAATAGATCAGATGCTATTCCCAATGGCATCAAAAATATTCCCCCTGCAGCTTCAGTGCATAGGACAGATAAAATCTTAGACATTTTTAGAGTCATTACCCCAGGTTGACCTCTACAAGAGGTTTTTAGAAGGGTAATTCCCACCTTTATGTAACTTGAAGTTACTTCATTCAAAAAGCTAAATTTCATTTGTTACAGGTTTTGTTGGGGTTTATTCTACTATATAAGTGTCAGGTTCCCTGATCAGCTGCATACATTGTTCAGAGGCACAGAGAAGATTAAGAAGGGGTGAAGTCTTTTCATGGGGGGGCTTCAGACTATGACACACAAGTCTCCATGAATTTCAAATGGCTTTGACTCAGACATTCTGCATTAGGTATGCCACAGGCCCAAAGTGGTTCCATCAAGCTCTGGGTCAGTTTTCAGCAATCTAACATCCCTGGTGGGACTCCATGTCATCCTTAATATTCTTCCTCTGCAATCCTTTACTTCCAAACTAAGTCTTGTAACAGGAAAAGGCAGAAAGGGAAAGGTGAGTTGAGTTTGCCCTTCTGGAATGACTCATTCCTCCGATCACAAAGAACACTTAAAACACACTCATTGACTTCAGAATATCCAAGCCAAGCAGGTTAACAGAGAAGTAGGCTCCTTGCTCTTTCAGGAATCATTAAAAGAAGTCCTAGCTGTTGCCCAAGATGAGCAGTTCTAAGTTCTGCAAGGTGATAAGTAAATCCTATCAAGTGCATAAAATATGCATAAAAAGTTAAATAAATTCTATAGCAAAAGCTTCATAAATAAGCACCTCACCTCGCCAGGGCTCTTTTGGCACACTGTAATCAGCAAGAGCACAGGCTGGGTCAGAAAACTATTTCTTGAATGTAAAAATCAAACAGCTTGGCTAAGGGAGTTTACAAACTCCACTGGCTTCTTGGACAGAGCCCATCAGTCCTCTGTTAAGGGAGTAAGGCTCAGCCACAGCTCACCAAATTCACAGGCAGTGCTAGGAGAGCACATAATTGATTTGGACCCAAGTGGCTCAGCCAGTGGAATTTAACATGAACAATCTGCAGGAGTGCTGCCTGAAAAACTGCCAGCTCTTTTAACCCAAGCAGCAGGGTTTATGCACTTTGTGAACCTCAGTCCCTCTTCCAGAGTCCAGGACCAGCAGTCTATGGTTCACTTTTTGAAAAGGACCTTGAAGTGGGCTTTGCCGTCATCCAGTCTTTGTCCTTTGGAAACCCAAGCAAGTATGAATCAGAAAAGTTAGATCTAAGTGCTGGATGCTCTGGAAAAAATTCTACCTTTACAGTCTGCAGCCAGCAAGTATTGCAAAAGTTCAAAAAGACCTTGCCAAATGCTTAAAATACATAGCTTAATTTGATCCAGAGTGACACTTAGCCTATCATCAAGGATCCTTGCAAAACAGACTTGCTAGATCAAGACTCTTTTGAGACAGAGTCTGAGAAAGAAACATTTGCAAAAAGCAAATGGCACAATAGATATTAGAGTTTCATTCCAACCAGACATGTTGCCAGAAATATGGTTTCTTGGCCACACATCACACAAACAAACAATCAAAAGAATGGACTTTTTTTTTGAGAGAGGATTTAAGGCTTTGATACTGGATGCAAAGCTAGTTAAAGTCATTACCACACAGACATTGCCAATTCTCCATACTGTATGCATATGTACACAAGTAATGTAGTCACAGGGGCTAAAGTGCTAAAAGTCAATACTCCACTTTTGCAGAATTGTTTACTTCAGAGGCACAGTATGTTCTCCTGACAAGGAGGGGTTATACTACTCATGATTAGAAGTCTCTCAAAAATTGGGTGTTGCAGCTTTTACAAAAATTGGTCTCTGACAGCACCCAAGTTATTTAATAGCACTTGGCATATTAGTAGCACCCACAGTACTAGCAAGAGTGTGACAGTCATTGCTAAATAATCTGTGTAGTTTTAGCAGCTAGCAAATATTTTGCTGCTGTGCATCTGCAATCTCTATACAACATGCTTCACAAGGATGAAGAATATTTTCCAAATCCTTTCTCTCAGCTGTGCCACTTCCTTGTGAGATAGAACTACCTAATGTTGGTGGAAAACCCTTTTGCTAAGGGAAAAGGCTCCTTTTCTCATAAGCTTTACTTTTAACTTAGTGAGCAATCCTCATTCATAACACAGTCTGCACTTGTCGCCATCTATACAAGTTTAGCTGTTAGACAGAAATTAAACAGTATGTTTTAAGGAGCTCCCACTTTCAAGGTCATATGGCTTCAAGCAAAGTCCATTAGGGAGACTCTTGCAAGGCTGAGTGAATCAGGATCCTTGCCTAAAGACCTGCACTTTATCTGTTTGACATATATGCATTGGTAGGTTCAAGACATACATGATATAGAGGCAAAGTAGTGCACACTTTGCTTTCCCAATGTCACTGGGAAACGCTCCATTTAGCAAGACTTGAATCTATTTCCTTTTGCCTAAGGACATCCTGAAGCCTGTGTCTAGCCTAGAAGATTAGGATTTATTTTCTGGGATCACATAGCAAATATTCTCAGTTCACAGAGTCTTCCCACTGATGACCAGACTTACCATAGACTCCAGCACTTGATATTGACAAAGCTGCACTGAAAGCCTTGGTGAAGTGCTAAGCAACAAATCCACCCACCTGACCTATAGATAGCCACAAATTAAACAAAAAGGTGAAAGGACATGAAGGATACCATTCTGTGAAAGATGTAGTTTTTCAACAAAAAGCTAATTTCTTAGTAATAATGCTTCTTGGTTGAGTATTGTGGGTTGTGGTTCAGACCGAATGAAGATGCATTTGGATTTATTTTTTTTTTTTAAACTTAAGACACTAGACAATAGACTAACAGCATTCCAGCATGGGTTAAGAGAAGCCATAGTCTGACCTTTGCAACCTGCCAATTGACCAAACTGCAAAAAAAGCAAGTCATAATATTTTCAAACTGAAGCTCTTGACAGCGGTTTCATAGTACGAGCCATCTGACCGTGAACTGCCCTTGGATCCTCACAGGAGTCATGTTAGCCCATCACCGGCTTGGACAGTGGTACCAGACTTTCAGACTTGACCCACCTGGGCAAGTCAGCCAATGCACTTACACAGAGGATCAATGGCCCCTGGAAATATTACTTTGCTCATTGGAAGATATATTTATACTATTGTGTGGAGTCAGCTGAGCTTACTCAGGGCTGGAATAAGGCAGGAAAAGACTCCACCACGATGGTTGTGTGTGTGTCTGAACCCACTGCTACCAAGCCAAGCTGGGAGACCCAGCACTGCTCTCCCTGGTGGGGAAGCCTTTCCAGCTCAGACCCCCAAACTATAAGGCTTGTGCTTGATCAAGTCTAGAGAGCAAAACATTTTCTTTGTTGGAAGCATCACCCACAGGGAGAATAATCTGCCTACCAGGGGGCAGAGAACTGCCTGTGCAGTGTCACAGGAGCCAGAGCAATAGTATTATCTCCTCTGTGTCCACCAGCTAAGCAGCACTGTGGCACTCACATTCTGGAGGTCCAGTCCCAAGGGGGATTGAATGTTAGCTGGCAGACAAGAGTCCTTTAAGTGAAATGAAAAATTCAGCTTATTTGCTTTGCCCTGCTGGCCTCCTCTCCCCCTCCCTCAGTAACGTGACAGGACACTCTTTGGAGACCAGGTGCTCCTTGACAGCTAGTGACATGATTTACATTTCCATGGCATATTTCACACTAATAGATGCCAAAGGACACTTCAAAACATCTTCCGTAGAGAAAGTCTTATACCTCTGTTAAGATAAAATATTGCAGCACACTATTATCGCACAGTATCCTTATGACAAGCTGCAAAGATGGGTATCAAAGAGAGAATTTTGGTGGGGAGAAGGCAGTTTCTTACATTAGTTTTGTCCAGAACTTCAAAACCAATATAATTCTTGTTCTGAATGACATAGAAATCTTCATGGCTACAGATTTTTCCTATCTTAGTAGATAATGTGTCCTGAAGCCAAAGTCATACAGAGAAACTGGAATTAATAATAAATCAAAAGTGAGTTCCACTTACTGGGTCAGTCTTCACCAAAACCTATCATAACCTATGTCTTCCCTTCAGCACTCTCTCATCAGGCTCATAATGACTTGTGATGAGATCCCAACCAGTTCAAGTCAACATGTCTGGATGCAGAGGGCTAACCCTCCGCTGACGTACACCGACAAGATGTCACTGAAGTTGGTGAAGTGATAGCAAGTTGCAATAGCCGAAGATATGTCACATAAGGTAATCAGACTTTAAAAGAAATGTGATGGCAAGAGTCCTAAACGTTTTCAAAACACTGCTGTCAGAACAAATCTCAGAGTACAAAACCCTTCTTCGAGAAGTCATCAGACCCAGATGGATTGTTGGTTTATTTTATCCTGCCTGGAACACTGTGCACTCATCTCTCCCCCTTTACACCTATTATTATTATTCCTGTACCCTGAAACTCTACTGACAAGAGTCTCTGGTATCACATTGGCCGCAAAGCTTGGCTTAAAACCAGCCAAATACTTTGCTGAGCTTTCTTTCTCCACCTGCCTTGGCTGCTAAAGCTTTAACTTAAAACATTTATTTTTCATTAAGTCTGTGAACTGGGGATTTTCAAGAGACAGAAAAACAACCTGTAAAAGGCAATTAATAACATATGCCAGCACTCCCAAACCTGTTCAGAACACTTCATTCAACAAGGCGTTGAGACAGAACAACAGCAAAGTTGCTAAATAGCATGCGGCAAAGCAAAACCCAGGGAAAAGCACAATAATAACCTGCATTTCTTAGCATCTTTTATCCAAGGCACTTTGCAGACATATGTGCTTATTATACAGGGATCATTCATCTAAGTCTGAAATATATCTGGCTCTAGATCAGAACTAAGTTATATAACAGGACATAATAAAACTATATAGCAGAGTCAGAAAAAGGAAAATTAAGAGTAACTGTTCTAGTTGAATTGCAGAACAAATGCCAAGTCAGTAGAACTCTACTTTCTCTAGGTGAAATTTAGTGGAACATCAAAGATTGCTTTCAAACCCGTGTAGAAAATATTGCAGTACCACTAACAACTAAGCTTTTAAGTTTACCTCTAAAGGAAAATCTAGTACCTCTGGCAGCAAAAATGCCTTGACCACAGTCTTGGAGAGGGCCCAGGTGTTGCCTAGCGAGTCATCAACATTAATTCCTGAATCACCTGCATTTCCACAAAGGGCTCCCAACTGAGTATCAATCAGTGAAGATGAGTATGTCTCAAGAGCCAGCATGATTACAGCCCCAGCACAAAGCTCCTTCTAACACTTCTGTTAGGCCAGGAGCACTCGGTATCGCTAAGAGAGGTCAGTCAGGACATGGGATGCCCTTTCTTACTCTAAAAACTGTAGTTAACAGCTTGATAGAAATAAACTCACCCATACACCAGGGGGATTGCATGGAGCAGGGAGGGAATGTGTGTCTCACCGTGGACCACAGTGGCTACCTAAGTTACATGACACACCTAGGTACTGGAGCATGGATACTTGCACAGAGGTTGCTGACAGGCCACCACCCTCACCCAGGAACTGCATTTTTGTTATTATTCATACAGAGACTCACTGCTGCATTCTAACATCACAAAATTCATGTTACAGGCAGGAGCCTTGCTGTCAGGTGTCTCTTCATTTTCCTCATTTTCTGTGAGTGCCCAGCATTCCCGTGTTTGCATCATAACAAATGTCACCATTTTCCTCAGGAATTTCTGGTGACGGATGCCTGAGGGAGTCAGCTCTGCTCAAAAGCCTTAATTTTGTTTGCTGTTTAAGTCTCAAAGGGCACTCAGTTGTTATTGGTTCTTGTTTGGAAGCTTTCCTTTGCAATCAAAAGCTAGAAACAGTGTAACACTATCTTTGATACTGCAGAGCCTTAAAGTATTCCACAGACTAAGGGTAATAACCCTTCAACAGGGCTTTCCTTTGTCTTGCAATACACAGCACTTCTCAGTGCATCACGGCACTGGAATCACAACTCATTACACAGGTAGCCCCATAACTACACTTCCAAAAGGCTTGGAAGGTGACAGAAACTTAGGACAGTAGAAATACAAACTGGAATTCACCCTTCTTCCCACCTAGAGGGTGGCCAGGCAAACCAATCTGTGTGTGCTACACAAAAATCTTTAAGGATGAGAAGTGAATAGGGTGGCGTGTCACCCAAAACCCAGGATTTACCACATGATGAGGATGATGAGGAACTGCTACTGGCTCAAAGACGTGTCCCCTGCTGAAGTGAAACCACTTTCTGCCACTTTCATCTCTCTCTGTCATAATTTATGCTGGGATGGAGTTAATTTTCTTAATAGCCAGTACAGTGCTGTGTTTTGGATTTAGTGTGAGAATAACGTTGGTAACACATTGATGGTTTAGTTGTTGCTATGTAGTGCTTGTCCAAGTCCAAGGACTTTTCGTGTTCCATGCTCTGCCAGTGAGGAGATGCACAAAAAGCTGGGAGGGAGCACAGCCAGGCGAGCTGGCCCCAACTAGCCAAAGGGATATTCCATAACACAGAACATCATGCCCAGTATATAAACTGGGGGCAGATAGCTGGCAGAGGCAGATCACTGCTTGGGCATCAGTCAGGGGATGGTGAGCAACTTGTGCTTCACTTGTCTTTCTTGGGTATTACCTTTTTTTTTTTTAATATCCATTTTCATTCAATTATTATTATATTTTATTTCAATTATGATTGCTCTTAACCCACAAGTTTTACTACCCCCCCAATTGTCCTCCCAACCCCGTGCAGGGAGGAGTGAGCAAGCAGCTGTGTAGTGCTTAGCTGCTGGCGGGGGTTAAACCACACTGCTGTCCTGGCCTCTTCCAACCTCATGGCACAATTACACTTAGGCTGCAGACATACTTGCCCTCTTTTCTTTACACAGTTTCTCTTCCTCATTTACACAGGTATATTACTTAAGTGAATATTTTCTGAGGTTAAAATTATATCCACAGAAATTTTAGACCTGTAGTCAAAGCTGATTTGACTAGTCTGAATTTGCCTTTGAAGAATAAATAACATGTGAATCAAAGGTCTCACAATTGAAGACTGGAAATCTCCAGCTATGTCTTAAGAGACTCAATCTGGAGATGAGAGCCCTTCCAATTTAAAGAAAAAGGAGAGTATTGAGCAACTATTGTGTGACTTTCACCCCCGAATCATCCTATAATTTCTCATCTCCATGTGGCTTTTTTTGTTCCTAAAAGCCATCTCTAAGCTATCTGCTGTGGCATACTAGCCTGAATGCAGAAAATACCTCCCCAAACCAGGGAGCTTACTGGGACAGACTCAAGTCAGTCAGCACAAGCTGATAAGGAATAATTCCATACAGTCTATTCTGCAGTCTCTAGCCCTGGGACACTAATCCAGAGGCTAATAAAGCACTAATCCCTTGCTGATCCACAGGCTCCATTTCCCCTGCTCAGCCCCACATCACTACTCTGGGTTATATCTGCTCTTACCACCCTCAGGTTCCATGCTCACCTGTGTGACATCATTATAGACACCTTTCAGGACCCACCTAACAGTGTCACTCATATTTAGTTACTTCAGCCTTGTCTCTTGAATTATTGCTATCCCAAAGCACAGACTATTTCATTTACTTTGTAAACTGGTGGGGTGGATATTATCTCAGAAATGCCCCTGGTGCCCCAGTACAGGAGCTGCTTCTGGTTCCCGGGGAGCTGCTGAGAGACAATATGGGGAACACTATCACTTTCTGAAAAGAATTCCCTCCTCCCCAGGCACTCTGGCCTACCCCAGGACAGGTGATGCACAAATCAGCCAACAGGAGGTCCTGGTTACAACATGGTAGCCTCAGTTTACTCTGTCAGATGCTCATTCATCTGGAACAAGAAGCTGTAAGTCATGCCATGGACCAACCAACCCTCTGGTCCAATTAATCTTCCTATAAGCACCACTGGCAGCCAAAAGTAAGGAAGGAGCAAGGGAAGGAGATGTGCAGCTCCCTGGCAAAGCATTAGTCTGCCATCCCAGGCCAAGCTCTTTACAGTTCTGGGCACTACTAGAAGCTACAGAGGAGGTAAATGATGCAGAAACATCGATCTTCTGTGTTAGTCCTATTATGCTCCTAATAAATAGGAATTGACTGAGGAACCTAGGCAGAGAGCTTAGCACACTATCAGTAAGTATTATTTATTTGAAACTCCTGGATTTTCTCAGCTACCTCTCACATGTCCAGCACATAAGTATCTTTCAGATATCCTGCTTTTGGTGTTTTTCTGGGGCAGGGAGTTAGTTTTACAGTACGCTTTCATTTAACAATGATCTGGAACTTAGTTCCAAGCTTGCCATTTTTAAATATAATCTGATGTCCTTTGAATAAGGTGCTGTAAGTTAGGCATTCCAAACAGGCTGATATAGGGAGAGCTGAAGTGTTGTTTCCTTTCCACCTTTGAAAGTGTTCACCTGTGGCCCTCTGCTAGAGTTTACCCTGGGACACAAGAGCCAAACAGAAAATAAAAAAGGAGCCATTAAGAGGATATAGGAAAAAGATACCAAATGCTCTCAGCACCCATCAACTTGTAAGCACAAATTATTTGTTTGAGCAGGTGTCTCAGGATGTAGAACACTTTTACTAGCAACGAGCAAAAGGGTTGCAGGGGACATTACTTGGTAGGCTGTCAAACACTCTTGAGCTGTCTCCCTTGATTTAGGAGACAAGAAAGGCTCCTCATCTTCCATATGGATTTAACTTCTCAATTTTTTAAAAGCAAAGCTGTACTTAAAGAGATCTGCCTGCTTCAAATCACAGATTCATGAAACAATAGCCACAGTGGTCACTCCAGTTAGTAAAGTGCTATTTAGAGTGGACTAAGCAGCTGACTACAATAATTATCCATCTGTCCTTCCTGCATCCCTTTCATCTTCCCCTCCCTCAAGATGCCAAGGAAAATGGATGCACTATAAAGATTAAGAGGTTGGGGTGCTTCAGCTGGTTCTTCCCTGCTCTCTAAGAAGGAATAGAAATGCAAAAGCAAGTACACAAGTCATAAGTAACAGGAATGCCTTTAAGATGCGAGACATCTCTAATGCCACAACCACTCTACCTATATATAAAAATGACTTCACAATAAAAACTCGTTTCTGTAAGGCCTCCATCCGTGAAGAGGCTTTTCAGAGGTGTCCATTAGAGGTCACTAACACTCATTCACAGCAGGAGCCTGGCCCCTGCACACGAAATCCCAGGCATCAGACCTCCAGCCAAAAAGGTTTACCCTCAACAAAGAGGGGAGCTGAAAGAAGCACACACCTTTCTTCACCCTACTGTACATGAGAAGAAAATCTCGCTGGGAAAAATACAGCTTAGGAAAATAGGTGCATATGCCTTTGCCACAGGTTTGAAGGAAGGAGCCTGGTGAGCCCACTAGTTGCAGGGGTGAGCAGCCTCATCCAGCACTCTCAGCAGCAAGCTCAGAGAAGTCATGACTTCTTAGAAGCAGGCTAAGATTTAGGCAGGCAAGCTGTGCCCTACGTATTAAAACTGCCAGGCCATCCGGGTTTGATTTCAGCTGCCAAGAGACAAACTGCAGAAGAGAACAGACTGCTGGCCAGGGCATGGGAACTGGACACAGCCTCTGCTCCCCTCAGAGAACTATGATCCTGCTGCACCCGTCTACCCACTCTAAGTCCCTCCTCTGCAGGAGGATGTTCTCCCACCACAGCCTGCATGTGACACCAAGAGAGAATAACCATGCTGTGACACTGTGATACAACACAGCAGTGTCTGTCTGTCCTCACAGAGGACCCACAGCAGAGGACCTCAACCAAAGCCTGTCCCCCTGCCATCCCACAAGGGTAAGGACACAACACATCCCTGCTGGCCCAGAACTGAGCCTGGGAGAAAAATGTGGTGACCTGAATCAACCTGGGAGGACAGGCATCTGATGTAAAGGGGCATCACATAATTTCATGGGTCTTGAGAAAAACAAAACAAAAATGCCAAGATGCCCCCACCCCACAAGTTGCTGATTATTTGCTGTGCCCTGTGGCTGATAACCTGCCTATAAACACTGCAGTTCCATTGGATCCCAAAGCAGGTGGGCAATTCTTCAACCAACAGCATCCCTCCCACACACACTACTTCCTTCTGTCCTGCAAGAAGGAGAATTTGTCACCTCTCTCATTTCCTTGCCAAGCATACAGGACCCTCATAGCTCCATCCACAGAACTCCTGTTGGTCCTCAAGATGACACAACTGTATTTGATTACATTCTTGTGGACAGGACACAAGGCCTGCATTGGAGCCCTGCTGCATCAATGTCTGAAAATGTAAAAGTCAAGTTGCAGCACCCATCCTCCAAGAGATCAAACCTGTGATGGCAATCCATCCACACAGCCACCATGCACTGTCCAACTGCACCTACCCTGGTAATAGCTGCTGTTCTTAAGCATCTGACTAGCTCATTTGAGATTACAGTCACAAGCACAGCATACATTTGCTGCATCACTGTCTATATGCTCTTTGTGAATCCCCCAGCAGCATGAGGATGCAGAGCACGGAGGTGACAGGGGCAGACTGAGGGGAAGGATATTTGAGTGCTGACTGGGCTGTCCTCCTGATGAAGGACAATGACAGGCCAGGACACATCGTCTGCAGCTACTTCCTTTTAGCTTATGATGAATATTTACAGAAGGGGATGGAGGGGAATCATGAAATTATCTATTCTTTTTCTGCAGCACGTTTTCTTCCAGAGAAGAGGTCAGTTTGACAGCCACCCAGACTGCCTCCAGCCCTCTGTTTATAACCAGCTGACAGAAGCACTGTGAGTTTGTATGCACACATGCATGTCTCACCCACCTCAGTACTGACCTGCAGAAGGCTAGGGCAGGAGATCAGAAAAGTGAAAGGTTGATGAAGACACTCCTCAATGCTGTGTTGATTTTTGTGACCCGGCTCTGGCAGACCCAAACTCAAGGCCAGAGCCATTAGACCACTCCCAAATCTCATCCTGATGTTTATGACTTGGTATGCTGCTGACCTGGGCTGGACCCACAGCATAACAAAGCCTGAGAGGCTTAATGCCTCTCCTCTAAGGGTTGTTACCATCTGATACTTTACTACTAATAGGCAACCTGGTGTATTAATCAAACTTCACAACGATCATGCAGTAAATCTGACTTTACTTTGCATTCCCCTTCACCCCAGGCATTAGGTGCAAGGACTACAGTTTAACAAGCCTCAGCTCGAAGATGAGATCACAGAATCATTTATATACAAAAAGATCTTTAAGATCATTGAGTCCAACACTGCCGAGTACACTGCTAAAACCATGCCTCTTAATACCACATCTATGCAGCTTTTAAATACCTCCATGGGTGATGGCTTCACTACTTCCCTGGGCAGCCTGTTTCTGTGCTTGACAGCCCTTTCGGTGAAGAATTTTTTTTCCCCAATGTTAAACTTAAACTGTAGTCCTTGCACNAACTTAAACTTCCCCTGGTTTAACTTGAGGCCTTTTCCTTTTGTCTTATTACTTGCTACTTGAGAGAAGAGACCCAACCCCATCATTCTGAACCTTTCAGGAAGTTGTAGAGAACAATAAGGTCTGTCCAGAGCCTCCTTTTCTCCAAGCTAAACAACCCTGGTTCCCTCAGCCACACCTCGTAAGACTTGTTCTCTAGCTCCTTCACCAGCTTGGTTACCCTTCTTTGGACATGCTCCAGCACCTCTATGTCTTTCCTGTAGCGAGGGCCCCAAAACTGAACCCAGTATTTTAGGTGTGGCCTCACCAGTGCCAAGTGTGAGATGATTGTCACCTCCCTACTTCCGATACCACATGATTTCTGATACAACTTGGGATGCTGTTGGCCTTCTTGGACTCCTGGGCACACTGTTGGCTCATATTCATCTGGCTGTTGACCAGAACTACCAGGTCCTTTTCTGCCAGGCAGCTTTCTAGTCACCCTTTCCCAGACCTGTAGCATTACAGGGGGTTGCTGTGACCCATTAAGTACTTCAGCCCTTTCCTCATTTTTGATCCCTAATTACTACCCACATACAATTAAAAAAGTGGAGATTCTCCCTAGACATCTTTTTGTTGACAGTGTATTTATAGAAGCATTTTTATTGTTTTTTTACAGCAGCAGCCATATTAAGTTCTAGCTGTGCTTTGGCCTTTTAATTTTCTCTGCATAACCTCACAACGTATTTGTAGTCCTCATGAATTGTCTGCCCCTTCTTCCAAAGACAATAAACTTTTTTGGGTTGTTTTTTTTTCCCCCCCCTGTGTTTCAGACAAAGGTCTGGGGGATTGTAAAGCAGCTTCTGAACAACAACAAAACAAAAACCAACAAACAACAAAACCAAACAAACCCAAACCAATAAAATTCCAGCAGCAGCACCAGCCTCTGAGCCATGGCTTAATCAGATTTGCTCTCCTGTTCCTTTCAGTGGAAAAAATATCCCCTCTGGCAGTGGCTTTTGGCCAGGTGCTGGCCATGGCCAGGTCTTCTTCTGGGAGGGCAATGACCTTGGCTGAGTTTGCAACCCCAAACAGTTCCTCCACTTCTGGCACTGGCGAAGCTCCAAATGCCTGGCCTGCTCCTCCTCCTCCCCAAATCGCTGCCCCCAGCCCAGGGGCCGCATCCTGGTCCCTGTGCCCACTCTGGCTCTGTGCACAGGGGCTGTGCTGCCCCAAGAGTTATGCCTCATTCAGATCTGTTGCCTGCTTTCCCTGCCTTGACAAGCCCCCAAAAGAGCTTCTTGCTGACCCTTTTTGTGCCGCCATTCCCTTCCCCAGAAGGGATACAGGTATGTTTATTTTGTTGAGGCCTATGTGGGCAGTGGGTAGCAGGCCACAAATTTTTTTTTCTGCCCTGAGGCCTACCATGATATTTGGGGCTCAGAAGGAAAAAAAGCTTCTGCTGGAGGAGCAGGTGAATCTGCTGTTCAGTTATTTCAAGCATTTTCACCAAATTCTGAGCTAGAAAAGTCTTAGTTCCAAGGATATCCTGTCTCCCAAGAAAAGGTGGCAGCAACTCTCCAAATACAGCTCCTTCATGATCCCACCCTTAAATTAAGGCTGACAAGCATCTCCCCCTGCTCTCTAGTCACCACTGGACATCACTCATCAGGTTCTTCCACTTTCTCCCCCAGCTGCCAAGCCCTCTGTGAGCACAGGCATTTTGTGCAGCCACTGATGGATGCTGATGGTTGTGGGTGGGATGGTGGCTGAGCATGAAGAGGACCCCTTCTCAGAGGCTCAGTGGCTTGGAAGAGTTTTCCTCAAGGGATGAGAGCAGTACACGCACAGGATTGACCCTGTCAAACAGCTCATCTGCCTTAGCCCTGTCCAAGTGAGTGGGAGAGTGCTGCCTGCTTGCATTAAAGCAATTGAACTGTTGATAAGCTGCAAACAGGAAGAGTTCACTTGGGGAAAAACACAAAGTATAGTAGGAAAGGAGAGACTCTTTTAAAACACTTGTCTTTCACTAATCACTGTAATAAGACCACTGGTGAAAAATATATGCCTAATAAAAAGTCCAGGAAGATATTCACAGCAACTGAGACCACCTGGCAAGAGTCTGAGACTTACCAGCTGGTAAGTTTAGTTGGAGGGGTGCAGAGAAGGGCAGGGGTAGTAGGACAGGAAGGCGGGGGCCAGGGAAGCCCATCTCACACAACACAGAGCAAGCTAAGGGAGTGCTTTGGCTGCAGAGCACAAACTGGGAGAGGTTTAGACGGCTGTGTTTAGAGAAAATAGGACTTTGTGTATTTTCCTTGTCAAGAAAGCTACACCAAGGACAAACTTTCCTCCCTTATTATGTAATTATCAAAACAATCCCTGCACACCTGAACTAGTTGCTCCAATCTGGAGTTACCAGTGGCTGCTGAAAGGGGTTGGGGGGGATACTGCCTCTTCTGCAGCAAAGCACCATGAAGCAAATCCCAACAGAAGGGCTGGTAGCATAACTCAGTGTACAGGAGCTGCTGCTCACGCTCAGCATCATCCCCAGATCCAAACCCAAGGCACACAAGATCACAGATAAAGGTCAACAAACACCTAAGAGTAGTTGGAATTTCTTACTCTGGGCCCTGCTAGCCCAGTCATCCTCAGTTCTAAACCTTTCTAACACCATTGGAACAGAGATAGACACAGGGGATTGATCCCCTTCCACTCCACTAAAAAACAGCCCCAGCACACCAATCCCATGGCTTGGTCATGCACACATACTGTTGGGGAGAAAAACTCTTGCTAGCACTCCTTGAACACCCATCTTTGGGCTATACAAAAAACACCCCAGCCTGGATCATAGTGTTTTTCAGTCCCAGCAAAAGCAGGGGACAGATGGAGTGCAAGTGAAGAAGACTGACAACTCCTGTACCTCCCCACTGCACAGGCAGACATACAAACTTACCTTTCACTCCTTCCTTTACAAACTGTCTTATCACCATAGCAACTGTAATCCTAGGTCATGCAGCTAGAATAAAAAAAATAAGCACAAATGAAGATACCCACTATTGCCAAACACAGCCTCAATGGTAGAATCTAATTTTCATTAGAGACATAACAGTGGTTTAGCATAATTATACATATATTAATGACCAAAATGCCCCTCTTCTGTTAAAAATTCATGAATTCCATTCTAAATAAAAAGTATTGCTCACTGCAAGTTCATTTTAACATTATTTTTTAAGAGAAAATATTTCTAAAAGCTTAAGTCATACATGCAGAGATTTCTTTTAATCCTGAGTTAAAAGGGAGAGGAAAGCACAAAGATTAAATCAACTCGTAAGTAGAAACTGCATAAATATATAACAGGAAAGTTGTTACTTTTACAATATGAGAAATGAGAGTATTAAAAAAACCAAACTGGCCAGATGCTGGAGCGTACCTGGAATTGAGAAACAGAAAGGAAAAAATCTTGCAGCCTTTCCCTTCGGTGCTTGCAGTGCATACAGCAATACAACAGCATCATATTGAGAAGCAACACACCACCTTGAGCGACTGAGCACAGGTTCAGCTGGCACCAGAATTTACTGCATAGCTTGAAGTCAGTGTTTATAAGAGTAGATGCATTTACCCTGATGATACAGGTACAAGACAGCAGCACCAAAGGACAGTCCCACTCCAGAAAGCCCTGTGAACAAAGAACCCTTCCTCTTTGTCCATCTGTCCATTCTCCATTTGCTCCTTCTACCTTCAGCTTGCTCCATGACCCACTAAATGCAAATGCCCAAAAGCTAGAACCCTATACCCCTCTTTATTGCCAAGCTTCCAGGTGGGCCTCATCTGAGTGATGAGGTGCTGATCAGACCCCACCTTCCTACATATGGGGCAGTACTCAGAAGATGGTTATTATCACTTCAGGTGGCAGGTCCCTGGGTATGTAGGGGTTTTGAAACAGCTCAGTAAGCTCTCTCACTGAAAGCATGCACACAGTTCTATAGTTGCTCACAAAACCCTGACCTGGTGCATGCTGGGCTTGATAGTACAATAAATGTGGCATCCGTAGGAAGTACTTCTTAATTGTACAACTATCCTAGCCACAGAACAAAGGGAAAATATACTACTTGGGCTTGTGTCCACAGAAGCTTATTTAATTCCTCACAGAAGAGGAGCATCTGTCTTCCCTAGGAAGATTATTGCTGTCCCAGAAATATTGTTATCCCACCCCCTTCCTTCCTGCTGGCTCCTGCAGTTTTGATGTGGACTTGGTCTCTCCCTTGGTGTTCCTCTCCTGCAGATGCCACTGCACATAGAAGTACCTTTGCATGGAGCACAGACTTGGGGGAGCTATGTAGCTTGGGGGTCCCCATGCTACACTATCTCTCAGGGCTTTTTTGCTGTGTCGCCTGCTGTGGTGCTGTGGCAGCAGCAGGGAGAGTCATCGCTCGTCTGGGGATCCTGTCAGCATTGTCCCCTCTCCGCAAACACAGGTGTTGAGCTGCACTGAGGGAAAGCAAAGCAGGAAGAAATGTCATGGCTGCTGTTCCCCTTTGGAGGGACATTTAAGCCTGCTGGAGAGGCAGAAGGGATCAGAAACACAGACTTTATGAATTAAGCAGTGTAAATTCTTAAGTACTTACACGCTAATGTCTTTCCTAGGACTTTCACAAATTGATTCTCCTGCCCACCAGTGCCAATCAACCTCAGCTGCAGTCTCATAGCGGGGATGTGTGTAATTTCCTCCTTATACCCACAGGCACACCTGGAAATCCTGTGTGGGCATCATGACACTCTCCCCATCAGAGGGGATAGGCCACTGATGCTCAGCCAGTTCTGTAACGTGCTGGGGACCACTGTGTGGAGCATGGCACCCTGGAGGGTGGTATCACAAAGCAGGAACATGAGGCAAGGGGAGCGGGTGATTTGTTTCAGTGTTTTGCTGGAGCTGTATGGAAATTCCTGAGCAAATGGAGAAGTGGAAGATGCATCAAGCACTCTCTGGTCCAGTGCTGGGCTGAGGCTGATGCTTATGTATACTGGGGTAAGGTCTCTTCTAGCCCTCATGGGCCCAGATTTGCTCTCCCATGTTCCCACAGCAACAGCAAGGGAATCGCATTCCTCCTTCTCTCACATGCAAACCAGTTAAAATTGCTCTCATTGAAAGTGCCTCAGCTAGAGCACCCAGCCCTTTAATTGCTGCAATGAAGGATACGAATGTAGGCGATTCTGAGGCCAGCAAAGCAGAAAATTAGCATTTAGTATGGAAATGATACCACTGCATCATCACCAGTGCAAAGGAAACAACACAACCAGACAGGGTCTTTCCTATCTGCTTGCTTGGACCCCCACTTGGTGCTGTAACAACCCCATAGCTTCCCACAACATTGGGTCCTGCACCTCTGAGACTGTCATCAGAGACCCTGGGCAGGCAGGGGCTGCAAGTTGGCATCTGCTTTCTGCCTCTCAACTTCTGATGAAGCAGATTTATACAGTCACTTCATGAGATAATCCTCCCTCAAATGTCAAAAGCGCCACATTAGCCGCTGCATTGATTCCTGCAGTTTTTACAGAGCAGAAAAATGCAGTGGCATGGAGCGTGAGGCTCGAGGATAGAAACCCGCACCCTCAGGCTGTCCCCTGGGGTGAATCATCCTGTCTCAAGCCAAGAGTCAGATCTTCACCTCCTCCAGACCCTTAACTAGCTTTCTCCATCATTAGTACGAATTCCCCTCAGGCCTTCTCACCTCTTCGTTACCTAGTGTGTATTTTTGCCTGGTTGGACACAAATAAACATTAAAATGCTGTGTCTATCCAAGCATAAATGGAAAGCCTGTTTACCAGTCAGATTGGGATAGAATGTGCATCCTCAGCCCAGGGTTTAGTCTGCCAGTGGGTCCCAGCAGGTCTGGAGTTAGCTTGGATGGAGGCAATGGCCCTGCCTCTGTGGTGGTCACAGAGTAAGAATAGAGATGAGTCCCAGAGGGATCACTCTAGAGCAGATTCCAGAGTCCTGGGCTTGACCCTGGTCACAGAAGCAGCAGCCACAGAAGCACCCTTGCTTTGTTGTGCAATTGTAGGCTGTTCAGCTGTGCTCACATCAGAGTTGTCCAGGATTGAAAGCAAAATCCATTATTATGGGTCAGACTTCAAACAGGCTTCAGGATGATAAGGCTGGAGAAGGACCTCCTGTTTTCTTCTGTAAACACTGCATTTCATGTGCAAACCCATGGAGGAACAATGTTCAGGCAGATGATAACAAACCTTCAAAATTTTTAAGCAGCAGAGATGTGCCCACCATGCTTACCTGCCCCAAGCCAGGACTCTGCACACTGGTGGTTTCTATCAGGGAGAGATGCTGTTTCCCTGAGTTCCCTTGTGTGGGTGCCTGCACTTCCTTGCCCAAAAGGGAGAACATTCAATATATTTTGACACAGACTTGTGACCTCCTTGTGTTCCTGAGGGAATTGTTGATGCTGAAGAGCCACAGCTCAAGTCCCACATTGCAAGTGGACTAGTGATTTACATCATGTGGAGAGGGTCCTTTTGGTCTCCCACAGTGCAAGTACATGGTAACCAACCTGTTCCTGGCTCCTCAGGCTTTGACACTTCGAGGTTGCCCCTTGCTCCAGGCCCACACTGTGTTGCTGGAGTGGGCTTTCTGCCCCAGGGAGAGCAGAGAGTAATGGAACTGCTGCCCGGGCATTGTCTGTATCAGTGCTGTGGAGACTACTGGTAAGCACTGGTCCTGTGTCAACTGTTTGGGTTGTTTGGGTTGTTTATTGCTTTAATATACACTTAAGAAAAACCCTTCCAGTGCAAGATCTGGTTATAAACCACAGCTACCCTGAAACAGGTACATGCACACACACACACACACACACACACACACACACACACACACACAAAGCAGCAGTGACTACAAAGCATAAGAGTAAATATTGAGCAGACATGGAGGATTTTCAAAATACTGTTTTTCTGGTTTTTTTATTCAACGTCTTGTTTGTTGCAGGGTTGTGGGTTTCCTGATTTATTTCCTGCCTTACCATTGCAGCAGAAACTAATCAGTGGCCAATGATGATTAACAGTCTCCTACATGTCATTAACTCTACATCCAATGGAAGGTCATTTTTAAAGACTGTGGAAAGAAATATAAGTGTAGAAGGGGGAGGGCAGCTATATGTATGTAAAGGGAATATACACACAAAAGCAGATCTTTTATCCATGTCTCTCTCATTTGCATTGAACTCAACTCTTTCTTAGAAGTATCAACTATTATCTAGAGTATGTGTAGTATCTCCCTGTGTAGATCATATTTTGAAACAAACCCTTTATATGGCTCAGATAAAGAGGTGGGTGAAGAAGTATCTAAATGGGAACATAAATTAACTGTGTATGTGAAGTTGTAATTGAAAGGAGAAACGGGGTCATCTGCTTTCACTGTTGTAATCCTAGCGATTATTAGATGCAGTTAAAGGTGATGGTGGCAGTTTTAGAGTAAAGCCTACCTGGTACTTCACATCCATAACTGTGATAGCTCAAAAGCAAGGTTTATATCAAGGACTTGCAGGGTAATAAAAATGCCTGTCTGTGCACGGACAACATACCTTGGGATCTTGCATGACGCCTCTCCTCCTGGTGTGTAGGCAGATAGCTCTCTTCTTAGAAGATGCTTTTCAATTTAAGAGCAAAAGCTTGGATTAAGGGTGTTTCACTGAAAAATATATTTTTCTTCAGATTGCCTTCCGCATGGCCTGTGGTATTGCTGATGGCTTGTTTTGAAGAAGCATCTTAGCCCGTGTAGGTTCTTCTGACTGAGGGAGAGGCAGCCTCTCTGCCTCCTTGTGCTGGATAGTTGCCAGCCCCCTTTTTAGAGATGCTCTGCCAAGCTCTGTGAAACAACAGGGATATTTCCCTAGCAGCAGTCATAAGAAAAATAAGAAGAGAAAGTTGTGGCAGCAGGGCAATGACAGGCAGCAAATCCCACGACATTGCAGCCAGCATGAACAGGTAGCTTGCGGTGCAATAATTTCAACAGGGATTAATTAGCTGGAGGAAGGAAGGGGCAGAGCTACAGGAAAAGCTGCTGTTGTTTTGCACAATGTCCATCAGCAGTGCCCCAGCAACCAGAAACAAAAAGAATCCCAAGCCACAGTATCTTTTAAAGTTTTCATAAATAATAAAGACAAAGGGATCTTACTAACATTTACAAATATATAAAGGGTGGGTGTCAAGGAGAAGGGGCCAGTCTCTTTTCAGTGGTGGCCTTTGATAGGATGAAGGGCTCACAAACTGGAACACAGGAAGTTCCACCTGAACATGAGGAAAAACCTTTTTACTGTGAGGGTGACAGAGCATCAGAAACTTCCCAGAGAGGTTGTGGAGTCTCCTCTAGAGACTTTCAGAACTTAGCTGGATCCATTCCTGTGTGGCCTGCCCTGGGTGACCCTGCTCTGGCAGGGGTTGGACTCAGTGATCTACAGAAGTCCCTTCCAACCCTTAACATTCTAAGACTCCGTGATTCTATGAAAATGGTGATAGTCAGAGTGGTTAAAGTGCTCTGGTCTCCAGGAAAATATCCTTGGAAAAACAGCACCTCTCCCACTCTATCATTCTGCTTCTTAGCCCATGAGACAAAGAGAGCATCACATCTGCTGACTGGTAACTACAGGCAAAACTGCCATGGAAAAGGATTTGTATTCCTTTGTGTCCACAGCACTGCACAGCAAAGGGAGACAGTGAGCTGGAGCCTGCTGTGGCTTACATGGCAACAGCCCAGTTGCTAATGGGAGCAACATCGTGAGGTGCCGAATCCTCTCTGCTCCTACTAATATCATGACCATAAAAGATGCTCAGCAGCTCTGTTGACATTCAAAGTGATGCTGAAGATGCATCCAGCCATAAGTTCCAGCTGTGCAGGCCTATTGCTGGCATAAGGGGAAGGTCAGAGACCTTATTACTGTGACTGCTGTTGGAGTAAAAGCAGAAGCATGCTGGAGGCTAAGATGCCAGTTTTGGTGGAGGTAGGAGCTCTTGTAAATTCAGCACACCTGCTCTGCAAGTGGCCTGGAGGCATAAATACTGAATATCGCATTGCCAGCTCCCACTCAGAGTGTGACAGGATCTTAGTAGCAATAAACAGGGTGCTTGGAAATATGCGTAAGGAGGAAAAAGTGCTAGAGAAGAAACCTGTATGTCTAAAGAAGATAGAAGAAATGAACGATAGTTCAAAGTTACTGAGATACTGAGTTCCTACAGAATGCCAGTCCTTGGCAAGAAACAAAAATAACATGGAAAGAACAGAAGTAAGGCAGATCTCATAAAATAAAGTATTAATGAAGACCAGGAAAGAGAATATTTGGAAAGTCAGATCACATGCAGATGAACTGAACTGGGTGGAATACATCCAGGGGCCTGACTTTGCAAAGTACTAAGAGCTTTCTACAAGGTGCACTATGTGTTTGTATTGTAGCTAGTCAGAAAATCAGAAGAGTTTTTTTCTCTGTGAAATTTTTGTGATGAGAACAAGCAAACAAAAGCTGCTTAACTCTGCATCTTTCATAACAAATTCTGTGTTTTTTAGAAATCTTTTTTAGAATGCTCCTGAACCAGGGCATCTTTTGCTCTCATTACACAGTGGGTGTATGGGGCACATCTGCAGCAGCTTGAAGGCACCTCACTGCATCAGGAACCATCTCCAGTGCCCTGTGGGTTGGATAAGTGGCCTCGTTTCTTGAAGAGACAGTCACCAGGGGCCACCCAACACATAACACTTCTGTGGTGCCCTGTGGAAGCATTTTGGACATGATATCCATTTTGTGTGGAATCAGCAAAAAGAAAAACAGAAAATTGCTTAAAGATATCTATGTTTTATGCTTTGCATTTCTTTTGTCTGAAAAAGTCTTTTTTTCTGCTCAGTGACACTTTCAATTATTAACCCCCCCTCAAGCTTGTTCAACTCATAGTAATTCCACAGAAAGCTGGTGGTGTTCAGTCCTTCACAAGACCTGGCCTCACAACACCTCCCCCAGTCAGCAACAACAACAAACCCAAATGCATCACACTGCCACCTTCCCATGAAAGAAAACTGGTCATGTTGGCAATGACCTCCCATATATCTAATTTCATAAGAAAGTTTTTGGTAGTAGTAAGGAAGACAGATGAAGATAGAGAAGACACGAGAAGTACTCGCAGCAGTACGCTTCACCCATTTTGCAGTGCTGAGACAGAGTCTCTGGGTACAGAAGAAATACTAACCATGGGTGCATTTTCCTTGGGCAGGTTGGAGCAGTTGAAGATTTCATGTGTAGAAGAAGGTGGGAAGCACTAGGGATGGACTCTGCTCTGCAGCTACAATAAACCACACCAAAGGGCCCACAGGCCATGGTGAGAGGAGAAAATGTACAGAGAGGGCTTAGAAAAAAAGACCTTGAAAAATGTTATAAAGAGGTGCAGGAACCAGTTGATAAGCCAAGATGAAAAGAGTGAAACACACCTAGCTTGACTGAGCAGCAGCCGGAGAAGCACATGGTAATGGTGTGCAAGCACTTGGAGGAGCTCAGCACTGAATAAGCATAGAGACTGCTTTTGATGGCAGATGCAGGAGAGCCAGGCACAAGGTTAAGGTAGCAAAAGGATAAAACAGCAATCTTGGACTGATGATGGCAGAGAACCCCTTGGCAGGAGCTGCCCACGATATAGTCCCCCATAGGAAGTAGAGGAGGCTGAAAAGATGCCTCGGTGAATCCTGGGCTGCCCTCAGGTGTTGTCTGGGAAGTGGGTGGGTGATGACAGAGGTTTTTCCTGGTGCGAACAGCCAGACATAGCTAGAAAAGATAGCTCTTGCCAGGAGAAACTGTACAACCTGCCCTGCTGTAGAAATCTCCAGCAAAGCCACAAGGCATTTTCTAGATTTTAGTATTCTGCTTCCTCTTTGGGAAGGATGGATTTTTGTTTCTTCTTCTTCAAACAGTTAGTAAATAATTAAAAGAGAGAGACAAAATATTCTCTAAAGATAACCTAGTCTTCTGTTTCCATGGCAACCTCCTTCCTAAGCCAGAAGCCTTTTGCTCAAGTCATATGGTGAGGGGTGAAAGCCGCCCTTTTGTGAGGATGCAGGAGCCATGGCTTGATCTGCTGGGAGGCAAAGGAAAGACATTGTGCAGTGCAAAATGACTGTCATGAACCCCAAAACATGAGAGAAATAATGAAGTTCTTGCAAGTCACTTCCAGGGAAAACTGAGAGTAAGCTGAAAGAGCATCCATCCTAGGGGCTGTAAGTCACCCTGTGAGTTGACTACCACCATCTTTGCCACTATCTTTTGACCTTTCTCCCCTCTCAACTATCCTAAGTGCAGGTCATACTTCTATTACAACTGAACATGGAGTAACTTCTAGCACTGCACCAATCTCTGTGCCTTCTCCCATTCCTCAGCTGAAATGTTTCATAGCCCACATGACTGCCAGGACAGCTCAGACTCCAACCTCCAAATCCCCTTATGGTGACATTCCAGGAAACACTCTGTGTATTGAGTTGTTCACATGGGTTTTAACCATTTGCTTTTGTTTTTGTTAGTTTGGTTGTTTTTGGTTTGTTTGTTTGGGTTTTTTTTGCTAAGCCCTACCTCTGGCTTCAAAGTAGCTTTGTTTTTGAGTCTAAGTCTTGTGCAGCTCAAGTTCATCGTTCAGCCATTTGGGGACTGAACACCCTTCTTCCTTGAAGATGTAAAACACATATCCTGTTTCCTCTCCACCCATGGGACAACAGGCAGGGGAAACTCACCCAAAGAACCACCAGTGTAAAAAAAGCATTTAAAGACCCTTATTATTGCTTTAATAAATTTGTATCAGCATCCTTTCTGCAGGGACAAGGACCCAGTTGGGCTTTCCTGTCCTCTCCCACAGGCCTGACCCCCCCTGCAGTCAATGTACACACACCACAACAAAACTCCTTCCAGCAAATAAATCAAGTCCACATAGTAATTATCCTTTTCCTGGATGTTGGTCCCATTTGATGCACTTGCTGTTTACAGCTCAGGATTGTAAGATGCAGCAGCTGCTTAAAAATCAGTCAGGTCACAATAAAACAAAAACATCTGTTTTGTACTGCCCACTTCACAATGCTTTATACACCAGCTGGTAGCATTCTGGGTAGACTGCAGGGGCCCTCTTGATCTGATGGAAAAAATGGGACAGGAATTCCCAAGGGAGCCCTGCTCCTTCTCTAAGCAGTGCACCAGCCTCCAGATCTTCCTGTCTCAGCTAGGCTACTGTCCTCTCCTCTGACACATCTTAGTGGAGCGTTCCTGGGGTGGTAGGTGAGATCTGAAATTCTCTGTGCCCCCCAGGTTGGCTGGCTTTCTTACCCAACTGTGTACCTAGGAAGGGTATGAAACCTTGGAGTTGCTGCAGGGGGGAATTCAGGCTGGCCCTGGCCAGGAAGAAACACATGCAGTCATACTGCTGGAAAGGCAGGGAAGGGTAGAGCCTGCTGAGGTCTTGCTGCAATCATGCTGGAAGAGAGTCACACCTGGCAGATCAAATCCTGAATCCTGATGCAGGTATGTTCAAGCAGTTGGTCAGCCCTTACCCTCCACACCACAGCCCTCCCCACTCACAATCCCCTGCAAGGCAGAGGCAAGGAGAGCTGCAGTTATCCTCCTCCCTCTCCACCATCTCTCCAGCTGGTGAGCCAGTTAGCCCAGACACAACACACATAAACATCTTTACCTTTGAGTGCACACACACACACACATACACACACACACACAGAGGCCAATATTCCCTGCTCTCCATGTCCACATTTGGTACCGAGCAGGACTCTGGTCCCAGCTACAATAATGCAAGTCAGGAAAACACCAGAGGATAAAGGTAATGCTGGAAAGGAGACAGAGCCACCACCGAGCTAAGGATGGTCTTGTAGGATCTTCCCCCTGGGACTTGGAACAGGGTTAGCCCTCAGCCAGGGGACTGACTATATTTTGTGCGGCTGAAGCCCCTTTTGTTTTTATTTGTCTTTTTAAAAATTCTAGGTTTTGTCTTCTTTTAATATATATAGCTATAGATACAAAAATAACAGGTAAGTTTCTCTAGAGATTATTTTTGCACCTTTGGGCTTGCAAAATAAAATATCACAACTACTGCAAATGAAGGGGAGAAAAGTTCCATTTCCTTTTCCCTTCTTACCTCCCTCTCCTTCTCTTCCACCCTGCCTCACCCGCTCCAAATTTCCCCATGTATCTTGTAATATTTTTCTAATATCAGTTTTCTTTCTTTGGCAAATTAAAAAGACAAAACCAATAAAACAACAACAAAAATACACCATGGAGCATCAATCCCCTCCTCCCATAAGCACGCCCACTGTGCTCACGCATTCCCTTCAAAGCAAGGCTTTTCACCTCAAAACGTTTCCTGTGCTCCATGGCTGTTTGCTTTTCCCTGCTGCCGGGGCCAGATTTTCACCTGCTGTAAATCAGCGTGAAGCCACCTCAAGCCAGAGCTCTGCTGCTTTACACCAACAGAAGTGCACAAGTGCATTTTGCCAATTTAAGCTCGACCTGAAGGCCTAGCCCACAATTTTTAATGTTTGAAATGGAAGCATGGACAATAAGGAAGTTCCCAGAAACAGGCAAGGCAAACCCCAGATGCTCTTCCCTTGCTGCTCACCCTGCTTCCCTTTGACCCCACCACCCTTGGCATAGCATCTCCTTCAGCCCGTTTGCTTGTTCCTTCTTAGCACTTTCTGAATTTCATAATCTCTCAGTAAAAAAAATAAATAAATCGATCTCTCTATATATGTATATGTATATAACTAAACAGCTGCCATGTGACAGTCACCTGGCTGGAGGATCCTGTCCCTCTCAGCCCCATGGCCTTTTCTTGTCACTACAGTCTCTGCATTGATGGTCCAGGTCTTGCCGTCGGGCAGACTGTTCCCGTATTGCTTGCACTCTCCCATGCCTCTGAGGTACGGTACCAGAGTATTTATTCTATATATATATATATTTATGCATATATATATATTTATAAATTTTTGTTTGCCTGGTTCTTTTTCTTGCAAATCCTTTGGAATTGCTGCTGGGGAGAAACTAGTGAAACATACTCCCCATGCCAGCGGCCAAACACTTCCTCCCTGTACCCCAGGGACCCTCATCTGTTCCTCTTGCTGACTCCATCACCCAGCTCCAGCTTGGATGGGAGTGGTGACCCGTGGTCCCCTGTCCCCAGTCTGCTGGGGCCATCCGGCTCCTCTCCTTTTCCGGTCGAGGGGGTGTCCTTGCAGAAGTCTGTCACCCAGGAGGGCATTGAGAGGAAGCCCCGGGGGTCAACGGTGTAGAAGGGCTTGGCATGGTGGGTGGCTGGGCGGCGGGGCGAGGGGCTGGCATGGAGACTGCTGGTGCTACTGCACTTCTTCACCAATGTCAGTCCTGGTGGTGGGGGTGAGAAGAGGGAGGTCAGCGAGAGGCTGCTGAGGGTCTCTGAGGGCTCACTGTTGTTGCCGCCCCCCCGCAGGCTGCTGCCCGCCCCCTCCTCATCCGAGGGGTCCATGGAGTCGTGGTGGGTGCAGCCGGGGCTGGTGCTCCCACCGCTGCTGTGACTGCGCTGGTGACGGCAGATGCTTCGCAGGCTGAAGAGCCCCCGGCCCCGCAGGCTCCGGCTGTGGGAGGCAGGGGAGAGGGGGGCTGCCAGTGGTCTTTGGCTGTCGGCAGCTGGCATGGGGCACAGAGCCACTGGGAGGTCCAGGGTGCACTGGGGAGAGTCGCTGAGGTTGAGGCTATCCTCCAGTGTGGTCTGCAGGCTGCCTGCTGAGCTGCTGCTCCGACTGTCCAGCGATGTATCGCTCTCGGGGGCCTGAGGAGCAAGAGCGTGAAACAGCAGTTCTCAGGAAAGAATTTGGCTGGGAACAAGAAACTTGGTAGGGTATTTTTGTTTGTGGGTTTTATGTGTGTATTTTGTTTGATTATAATTTTATTGTTTGCTTTGTGTTTTGCTTTGTTTTTTTAAAGTTCTTTGGGGTGTGAAAATAAATCAGAATTACAGAAAAAGTGGAAAAATTAAATTTCCTCTCTCCGCTGGTGAGGGTGGATATAAACTTCCTGTGCAATGCTAAAAAGCATGAGCCATGCAGTTTGGCCAAAGGATTCCTTTCTGGGGGAGGAAGGACAATTTCAATATTTTGAGCTCTGGTTTTTGCTTCAGGATGAATCTTCCCTTCCCATGTGAAATGCTTCACCAAAGGGAAGGGGTGCTGAGTCTGTGAGCTCTGCAGCCCCCATAGCTGGGCTGTCCCTGACCACTGGTGATCCAGGAGGCAATAGAGCTGAGGTTCCCTATGAGTCCTCTCTCTTGGCTTCCCTGTGAACCTACCACACAGGTTGCAGACACATCAAAACCATCAGCTGGACAGAAATCAGGTGACTTCCTACATAGACTTCACTAAAAAAAAAAAAAAAAAAAAAAAAAAAAAAANAAAAAAAAAAAAAAAAGAAATATCTGGAGAGAGAAAAGAGGCCTCAAGGTTCTCTTGACCAGCACTGCTGGAAATTATATTTAGGGTGAGATTGATAATATTTAGGTCATAAAGATGAGGTACCCTTCCAGCAGAAAGGGGAAACAGCCTTCATTTCCTTTATCAGAGCTCACTTAGTTAAGCTGTATTTTAGTTGTTCCTAGAAAATTGATTTGCGCTATAAATTCATCACTGGGACACAGCTCTAGGAATGATGTATGCAGGACTGGAAGCAATCTCCTGAACCATGGCTATTCAATACA
Source organism: Ceyx cyanopectus (assembly GCA_013401355.1). NCBI lineage: Eukaryota > Metazoa > Chordata > Aves > Coraciiformes > Alcedinidae > Ceyx > Ceyx cyanopectus. The sequence goes on along the minus strand of VYZU01074764.1, from coordinate 24,674 downwards.
CTCTGTGTCACATAATCAGTTTATCAATTTCTCCTTTAAAATAGTTCAGTACTTTTGCCCCAGTGGTGTGACAGTCTCACAGCCCTTTCTCCTCATGTCTAAACTTACACCAAAAGTTTCAACACCACAACAACACAGCAGTCTCAGCTTGAGGATAAATTTATCATTGGTGAATTTATACACATCTGTATTGTGCCAACAGTGTCTGTCATGTATAACATGGAACTGGATAACATTAGGGATTTTAAAGATTTTTTTTTAGTTTGCCTGGAATACAGTGTCTCTGTACTCCTCAAATAGGAATTGTTCATGGAGTACCTTCCGAGAACAGTAACTGAGATCTCTATTGGACTTTCATCTCTGCCTCCTCAGCTCTTCAGAGGCACTTGATGTTCTCTCAACACTTTCATTCTTCTTTTTCATTACTGAGATATAGCTGCCTTTTCAGAAACAGATAACACCTTTCTGGGATGTAAGAACTAAGTGGGCAGGAAAACAGCAAGTTCAGGGATATGGTGTGTAGAGGTGGCATGAGGGCTGTGGAGAAGGTAGGTGGGAAGAAGCCTGTTCCAAACAAGAAGGTGTGTGATCTGGAGTCACAACACTAAAAGGAGCCAAAGAGGCTATCCTTCTGTGGCTCACACAGTGGCTGCTGTGCATGCAGGTGTCTGCAGCGCGCTTGGAGCAGGGGACCCGGGTGTAAGCTAAAAGGTGATGTGATTGCATCTTCATGTGGGCCTAGGATGCAGCTGTCAACACTATTTTTTCATCCAAAGCAAAAGAATATATGATTTCAGAAAGCAAGAGCTATACAACACCCCTTTGCTTTACAATCCAGGTTTCCTTCATTCTGCAGTCCACTGTGCTCCTCCAACAGGATAGGTCTGGGGTACCCCAGTCCATGACCACAGCTGCCTCTCTCTTTCCTCTGCTCTCCTCCCATTTATCTGTCTCAGTTGTGATGTGCAGATCAAACTTCCCTAGCAGAGGGCAGCAGGGCTTCTCACCTGATGAAGAAGTGAGCAGTTCACACTTGGAGATCTCAGTGATGCCCATGAGCCTTGCAGAGAGATCTTAGGAAGATTGCGTGGACAAGAGACTTTCTCAGGCCCTGTCTGGGTGGCAGAGATGGCTGGGTGGAAAAATTCTGCTGGAACAGGTAACAGAGGGCAAGATGAACCTGGAGAGAAGGGTCTGGGAGGGACTGAAAAAAAGCCCATAAGAAATGGGGAAGAGGGAAAAAAAAAGTAAAAAAAATATGTTAAAGAATCCTCTGGTTTGTTTTGTACCATTGCTGCTGTTACACTGAGGGTCTTGCAAGTCCAGTGTATAGAGGATATTTAGTTACACACACTTCTGGCCAAGAAGCCTCAGGTTATATTCACATCATGGGTCTCACTTTCTACACAAGGCCAAAACCTGCACCAGACTTAGATGACCTAACACCGCTCATTGTCATAAAGCAACATCCCAGCTTGCCCCTTTCTTTTGCTGCTGTCGCAGAGAAATGCTGAGCTTTATTCAACTACATATCACTGTCAGATGACTTTCATCCCAGATCCTGCAAGGTAAAGGTGAAGGGAGATAAATAAACTAGTGGTTTAGTAAATCTGGGGACCACAGGAGACAAGAGCATGCTCAAGAGTAGAACTGGAGCCCTTGCACCAAGAGCAGATATGTATTACATGTTCTCTGAACCCAAGAAGTCTGGTCTCGGGGGGCAGCAGTGTTTTACCATGCCAAGTGTTCCAAGTGCACACAATTCCTTTAGCTGGCACATCAGAGGAGTCTGTCCCCAATCCTCTCTGGCTGTGTGTGGGCACACTACTGTGAATGGGAATCGTATCTTTCATGATAGTTCAAGGCACGTCTGAGGGAGGATATAAGATCTTGCAGCAAAAGAAGGAACAGCTCCTTACCCCATTCCTGAAGGCTGACAAACTGAAAGCTGATTCTTGGTTAGTGCAACCACACATCATATTAACTCCATTCATGGCAGAGGGAGGCAGGAGAAAGGCAAATGAGTGGAACCAACCCACACATTCAGCAGATCTGGAGAATGATGAGAGCTATGCTCACCTTTGGTATTTTCATGCTTTAGCCAAGACTGGACTGAGTTGAAAGGAGTTTTTTCCATTTCACAAAGGTAACTGTCTGGGTTTGTAGAGCCATCTGCATTGGATATTGGGAGTAGGCATTCCTCCAGATCACCTACTGCACTGGAGTCAGGGCTGTCCTGGCCATCCTGCTGGGAAAAAAAAATAAAAATTGAGGATTAAGACTTGTGAAATTTACTGGCAGATGACAGAGCAGACTTGTCAAAACCTCAAGAAGGGCTGAATCTAAAGATACTTTCAAGCTAGCTAAGAGATGCTCAGGTTTCCAGTCCAAATTCCCTAAATTTAGGCTCATTCAGAAGAGGTTACTGACAGTAGTGAAGAGAACTTCAAAATCAGACATCCTTCTTTTCTCCTCAAATCCTTCTCATGATTCATTTCTATGGATAAGCTCTTGAAAGTGACCAGAATAGATATTCCTCAGCAGGGACACTTGGATAAATATTTAAAACGAGCAGGGGCAGAAATACAGTGCATGGTGCAACATGCCCATTACTTCTGGGGCTAACCTTGATCTCTTTAGGACTCATCTGAGAAGTGCTGCGATTGTCTGATTCATCTAGAAGGATGGAAGAGGACTTGTCTGAATTGAGGGATAAAGCTTCCATTTCAGCCAGCTGAACCTGCAGGAAGGAAAAGGAGATGTCACAGGTCATACTTGGCATTCATATTTCAAGAAGTCACACTGTTTATGGTGGCTAAATGAGAGCCTGTAGACCAGAGATAAATTTTAGGTTGCATTCCTTGGTTACATCAGGTACTGACTAATGAGACCAGAGCTGGGCAGAAGAATCCACTTTTTAAGAAAGGTTGCACACATGATCTGCAAGCAGCTCGCTGCCAGTCCATGCTTCTCTAGTGCCATAACTGGAGAAAGGAGTCCTGAATCTGTCCCAGCAATATGGCTGGCCCAAGGCCTTGCAGTAAAGCCAGGTAGTGAGAGGGCTCCCTCAGGCCAAAGACAAGACAGTCTGCTTTGGACTCCTCTCTCTGAAGGCACCACAGACAGCCCTGCTTAAACATGAAAGTGCTTTCATTCCAGGAATGGTCATGCCTCTTGCAATCCATGCCAGTATCATGCTTTTCATATTCTCTTACCTTCATCACTTAAACTGTTTCCCTTCAGCTTCCTCACATCTTCCCTCTCCCCTTCCCTCTAACCTACTTGATACTTCAGCTAACACTGTCTCCCATCCTGCTCTCCAACACTAACTCACCTTTCCCACCCACTCAGTTGTGTGCTTTTGCTTTCTGAAACTAAGTCTGGCCACTGTATATTTCTCATTCTTGAGCCTCAGCTCTGCTCTGGTCCCATACCTGATGTTGCTTCATCTTTTTGGCCTGTTTCATACCACTCATGCCTCTCTCCCATCTTCTTTCCTCCAAGCTTTCAAATAGCTTCTGCCTGACATCTCTTTCCCACAATGCCTTAAAAACATCATCTTCCAGTAGCCTCTGTCCCTTCTGTGCTTGGCTTTCCATCCCTGGTCTCTAGAATCCCACCACCGGCACCTGACTCTTGAGAGCTATATTCTGGGTTGTCTCAGTCAGGACAGCTTGTTTCCTGGCCATTTATCTTGTCCTTCTCTATTTGTGTGTTTTCAAGAGCTGGGTACAGATTTTGTGCTGTAAGAGCAGGTGAAGCATTTAGAGAGATGACTCCTTTGAACTGGGAGTTTAGTGGCTTGTGGCAATGCTAGAGACTGGAAGAGGTCTCTACCTGAGGGACAGTGAACTTTAAATAAACAGGAGAGAAAACTAGAGGTGATTTAAATAAGGGGCACAAGTGATATCCTTATTTGGGGTATTATTCTGACTCAGGAACATGGTGCCGTTTAACCATGAAGAGAGCCCCAAACCAACAACTACTGCTCAGAGCGTGGGCACACCAAAAAGCTCACAATTAACTTATGTCAAGCACGCCACACAGCCAGCGGTCAGCAACTACTTGTGTAGAGAAACACAGTCTTCATTTAGTCCCCCTTAATGTGCATACTCTACCATTACTTGTCTAACTGCTTGTTACAGCAGAACAACCTTACAGCTGTGCTTGCAGAGACATGAATATGAGACAGGAGAACATCTGTGAGTACCTTCACCGTCCATAAAAAAAAAGGTTTCAACAAAAGCCAGAATAGTCTGTTCTTCACCTAACAACTTGCTCGCAAATTCTGGCCACCCTGGAATCTACATAAAAACCATAATCAACAAAGTCATGAGTAGATAAACTGCATCTGTGGAAACATGGTCCACCACTGCTCACTGCCTTACTCCTGCCACCAGCTACACCCACTGTCAGCCACCAGTGCATGGATCTCCAACTGTCAACCAGCCCAAGATTGAAAGGACAGCAATGATGAAAGAAGAGCTTTACAGTATAAAAAAATCCAATGGTTTATTATCACAGCTTTCCTTACTGGAGAATATTTTCTAATCTTCTGACTAAAGATGAGGAACAAAGAAATTATTTAAAATTGCTATGGGGTGAGAAGAGGCTGTTCACGAGGAGCACAGTCCATTAAAATTTCCAGGGACATGAACCTGAAATACTGAACCATGCACACAAATCCTTTAGAAAACAACTGCCTGCAGATAAAAACTATTTTTTTAAAAAGAGCCATGATTACAAAAATCCTTAATTGTACAAATAATTGGTTAGAAAATAAGATGCTAGCAGCATAACTGGGAAAGATCCTTAGCAATTCTACTAAATGAAAAAAAAAAGCATAGCACATATTAATAACTTTGAGCATATGTTTAAGTGTTGTGCCCATCCATTGTGCTCAGAATCCTGACAGATTAAACTACCAACAAAATGGGAGGGAACATTTTTTGGCGAGTACATTATTTTTATCACAAGGGAAGAGTTAAGTGTGATTTGTCAGACAGCAAGACCATTGGTTTGAATATACATGATTGAATAGGGCTAGGTAAAAACTGTTTTGCCTATATAACTTGCTGTTGATTGCTTCTGAGATGGTGTACAATGCACATTCAGGCACAGCACACTCCAATTTAATGGATATGTGCATTGGTGGTTTTAGTGCTGGGACAAGCCAAGCTGTGCCTTCATGTAGTAATTTTCTGTTGGAATTTCCTCAATGCTTTTTATACTGTGAGATTGCAAGAATAGGTCATGATCAACTGTGACTTAAAATCCTAAGTTGTAGTTCTGATTCATATGATCAGAAATAAAATATCTCCTTTTTACTACTACAGTTATTCCCACACATATAGGTAATTGCTTTTCAGTTCAACATTTTAGATATATTGAAATATCAATTTTGAAAAATAATTTATGGCTCTGTAACAGCCATTAGAAAATATGATCTAAGAATAATTCTTCAGTTGTGACTACTCTGTTCAACTCTTTGATGTGGCTGTGGGTTGTACTTGAAGAATTTGCTATCTGGTTTTCTTGCTGGTAGGGTAAGAAAATCAGTTGTCTTCATTTCTAGGCAGGATACCAAAGACTATCTGGAAGTTTTTCNCAGGTGAAGCATTTAGAGAGATGACTCCTTTGAACTGGGAGTTTAGTGGCTTGTGGCAATGCTAGAGACTGGAAGAGGTCTCTACCTGAGGGACAGTGAACTTTAAATAAACAGGAGAGAAAACTAGAGGTGATTTAAATAAGGGGCACAAGTGATATCCTTATTTGGGGTATTATTCTGACTCAGGAACATGGTGCCGTTTAACCATGAAGAGAGCCCCAAACCAACAACTACTGCTCAGAGCGTGGGCACACCAAAAAGCTCACAATTAACTTATGTCAAGCACGCCACACAGCCAGCGGTCAGCAACTACTTGTGTAGAGAAACACAGTCTTCATTTAGTCCCCCTTAATGTGCATACTCTACCATTACTTGTCTAACTGCTTGTTACAGCAGAACAACCTTACAGCTGTGCTTGCAGAGACATGAATATGAGACAGGAGAACATCTGTGAGTACCTTCACCGTCCATAAAAAAAAAGGTTTCAACAAAAGCCAGAATAGTCTGTTCTTCACCTAACAACTTGCTCGCAAATTCTGGCCACCCTGGAATCTACATAAAAACCATAATCAACAAAGTCATGAGTAGATAAACTGCATCTGTGGAAACATGGTCCACCACTGCTCACTGCCTTACTCCTGCCACCAGCTACACCCACTGTCAGCCACCAGTGCATGGATCTCCAACTGTCAACCAGCCCAAGATTGAAAGGACAGCAATGATGAAAGAAGAGCTTTACAGTATAAAAAAATCCAATGGTTTATTATCACAGCTTTCCTTACTGGAGAATATTTTCTAATCTTCTGACTAAAGATGAGGAACAAAGAAATTATTTAAAATTGCTATGGGGTGAGAAGAGGCTGTTCACGAGGAGCACAGTCCATTAAAATTTCCAGGGACATGAACCTGAAATACTGAACCATGCACACAAATCCTTTAGAAAACAACTGCCTGCAGATAAAAACTATTTTTTTAAAAAGAGCCATGATTACAAAAATCCTTAATTGTACAAATAATTGGTTAGAAAATAAGATGCTAGCAGCATAACTGGGAAAGATCCTTAGCAATTCTACTAAATGAAAAAAAAAAGCATAGCACATATTAATAACTTTGAGCATATGTTTAAGTGTTGTGCCCATCCATTGTGCTCAGAATCCTGACAGATTAAACTACCAACAAAATGGGAGGGAACATTTTTTGGCGAGTACATTATTTTTATCACAAGGGAAGAGTTAAGTGTGATTTGTCAGACAGCAAGACCATTGGTTTGAATATACATGATTGAATAGGGCTAGGTAAAAACTGTTTTGCCTATATAACTTGCTGTTGATTGCTTCTGAGATGGTGTACAATGCACATTCAGGCACAGCACACTCCAATTTAATGGATATGTGCATTGGTGGTTTTAGTGCTGGGACAAGCCAAGCTGTGCCTTCATGTAGTAATTTTCTGTTGGAATTTCCTCAATGCTTTTTATACTGTGAGATTGCAAGAATAGGTCATGATCAACTGTGACTTAAAATCCTAAGTTGTAGTTCTGATTCATATGATCAGAAATAAAATATCTCCTTTTTACTACTACAGTTATTCCCACACATATAGGTAATTGCTTTTCAGTTCAACATTTTAGATATATTGAAATATCAATTTTGAAAAATAATTTATGGCTCTGTAACAGCCATTAGAAAATATGATCTAAGAATAATTCTTCAGTTGTGACTACTCTGTTCAACTCTTTGATGTGGCTGTGGGTTGTACTTGAAGAATTTGCTATCTGGTTTTCTTGCTGGGAGGGTAAGAAAATCAGTTGTCTTCATTTCTAGGCAGGATACCAAAGACTATCTGGAAGTTTTTCAAATGCAGCAAACTAGCTTAATTTCAGGGTAATCATTCTGGAATGTCTGAGAAGACCTGATTTTCTGAGAAGGCTGAGCACCAACTGCTGAATATAAGGACTTACGTAAAGCAGTGGAAATTGCAGATAATTGAAAACTAGTTATTTGGCTGCATTAATGCAGCATCCATTTGTGAGTGTTGTAATGCTGATAAACTACAGCAATGCTAGCATTTTGATACGCTCAAATGGAATCTGTGGGAACAAGCAGATAGCTGAGGGGCTGAAAATAGAGCATCAGAACTGGGCATCTGAAGCCAAACAAAAAAAATATTTCTTTAAACACAGATAGAGTAATTTGCCAATGAGAGCTCTCTTCTCAAGTTTCCTGGTTTCTTCAAAAGCAATAGCAACAATCAAGTTAGTTATGGGGACAGAGATGGTGAAGATTGCTTCTGAGGTACTGACTTACTGTCAGATGAACCACATGACTGTTACAGGTAAATAAAATTATTTCAGAAACAAAATTAATTCTACTACTCACATAACTTCTCCCAGACTACTCTGCTCCTGAAGTTCCACAATCTGGAAAGACTAACTGCTTAAGAAGTAGTTTTCCAAAGCATCTACTAGCTTTAAAAGCACAAGTCTATCTAAGCCATTTGTTGTCCTGCTCTTAGCAACAACTCATTTATCAGCTAACAGGTTCTCCATCAGAAAAAAAAGACTCTCAAACTTTCTCAGTGGGGTCATTTTTGTTTAGTTTTTGCTCAAACTAATTACCTGTTTTTCTCCACAACCAATCCTTGCTCACAGACAGTTACTCTATTCAACAAGGCATTTAACTATGTGCTTAATTAATCAACCTCAACAGGGAATAAGCAAGCACACACTTAAAATGAAGAGAAAATACATGCTTAAATCTCCCACTGAATTGCTCCTGAGTGCCATCATCGGGGTGAGATCCTCTGAGACCTCCATACAACATGAGCTAGAACCTCTACTTTTCTTGCAAAATTGAACACAACAAGAACAGCCAGGATGCCACAGTCATTTCTTTACAGATCGTTCAATCCTTCCTGACCTGTGTCCTGGCACATCTTGCCTTTCCACCATCTCAGACATCTCCCTGTGGTTAAGAAGGACAGGCCTGTACTAGAGACAGTATCAGCAACTCATGGTAGATGACAAACACAGGTCAACAAGCTCTCTGTCTAAACCATCTACAGCCAGGAGCACACATCAGATGACCTGCGAGCATATGGGTGTGGGTGTGCAGGTCTTGGGGAAAAGAGTCCCCTCACACATCCTCGTACGCAGGTTACCTCTTGCTTGTCATGGTTACACTTCTCGCACATGGCCGGCGAGGAGTAATGATGGAAGACGGAGCCCGATAGGTTATCGATGATCATTAACTCCCCGTCGAAGGAGTCCTTAATAATTAAAGAGACACTGTCCAGCCATAAGTTCTCCTAGGGGACAAGAAAGGGGGGAGGATGGGAGAGATCATTTTAAGAATGCCGAGTTTTTTGCTTCAAGGTTTCATGTGAATTTGGGGCTGGGTTCTGCACCCTGACTCATCTGGAGCAGCACCTTGCTCAACAGGTACCTGCACAGGGTCACTGGGGGAGCATTTGCTCCTTAGGGTGTGTAAAGGTGTCAGAGTTCAATGAAAAGAAAAAAAAAAGAAAGAAGGAGGGACTCTGCTCTCTCTTCCTTCACTGCCAGTGCCCCACAGCACTGCTCACACCTTCCTTCCAGCTCTGCTGGACTGCCTCGCTCTTGATCTGCCAGTTCCTCCACTCTCTTCTCCTGAGCTCCCCTCACAAATTTGCTCCTGCATACTTTTAGCTGAACTTTTCCATTCCTTCTCTGCTGGCCCTCAGGTTCCTACACCACGATGACAATGAACAGGACTCACTGCTGTCACAGCCTCATTCTCCACATGATGCTACTAAAAGTCTACTGCTGAAAGTAAACCTCTCACCCTGAGGTGGAAGAGCCTGTGTTCTACTACTAAGCCCTTTGTCACCTAGGCTGCCCAGCTTATTCCCAAAGCTACTTGATGCAGTCTGATGCTAAACTCGGAGGTGTACTCACCTGTGCTGGAGAGTAACATCTCATGCACAGACGTCCTTCAGGATCTGTTCTTCCACCACCTCCTCCTGTTCCTGCTCCTTTTCCCTGTCCTGCATTTGAGGAGCCTGACTTGCGAGAGCACAGCCCATGTGCAAATTCCAGCTCAATCTCAGCATCCATCTCTGCATCCTCCTGGGCCTCCTTGTTACTGTCATCAAGATGTTTCATAAGCACAGCTACCACCACATTGATGAGAACAAACTGGGCTGTGAGCACAAAGCTGACAAAGTACAGGGGGGAGATGAACTGCAGGTTGCTGAGGCAGCTCCGGTCATCATGGCTGCAGTCACGCAAGGTGTCCTTGAGGGGAAGTTTGGTTTAAGAGGAAACGATGAAAGGAAGAAAAGATGAAAGTAAGAATACAAGTTTGGTTGCTCTTTCTGTCAAGAAACACTGATTCAAATGGAAAGAACAAGACAAACATTTCTATCACCTCATACCCTCCAAGATCATGATGTCCTCAAAGAACGTGAGACACATGTGTTTTCTGCTTCATAACAAGTATGTCCAAAGGTGTACAAAGCAAGCTACTTTAAGACCATCACATGTTGCTGTCACTGTTGCCCCACACATGTGAATAAGAACAAATATGAGCAGTCTGGTGTTGTCTTCTATCATCCAGACCCAAAAACACCATATGTGTTCAAAAAACTTTCCTCTCCATGTCCTTTGAGGGAAGTATTTATTTTGGAATTCCCTGGTAGCTCTGCAGATTGGTGCTGGGTCCAACACACATATATTCAGCTTTGATAATAGGTCTTACGACAATGAATCTTCCCTCTTAGCCTGGGTAGTATTCTTGTTCCTCCGAAAGACAGTTTGCACTTTTCTGTGCCAGATGTCTATAGGACTAGATAAGCCTAATGTTGCATAACCATGATGAGGAGGGATAGTCTGGCCCAGGCAAGGACCTTATCTAGCAACCCACCTCCTGCGCTCCTTCCTTTTTCTAGCCCAAGCACTGCTGAACAGAATATGCATCAGAATTTCTCATTCCCCACAATAAGGACATCCATGCCCCTAAGGTTCAGTTACCTTCATGATCCCATTCCAGTTGTCACCCGTGGACACCTGGAAGAGTGTGAGGAAGGCCATCCCAAAGTTCTCAAAGGTGGCGTGGCGGCTCATGCCCTCACAGGGGTTCTCATCATTGCATACTGAAAGGAAGGGGATCACAGCTGTCAGTGGAAAACACACTGCCGGCCCTGAGAGCAACAGCAGGAACTGAGGAAGAGAATTTTAGGCTTCTGACAGCCTGGAGACTTCAGGTAATTGCATCAGCACCCTGCCCAACATTTGGCTGTTGCCTAGTAATACAGGAAAATCCCTGATGGCCCAGTCCTGAGACATCAGGCAGTGTAATTTGTTAGCTCAGGGGTATCTTCCCAACATGTCATTGTTCTGTCTTTCTTCTTGATTAATATTCCATGGCAGAAGATGCAAATAAACTTTCCCTGAGTTCTTCTTGCAATCTGGAAGGCAATGTCAAAGTAGGCAGTGCAGAAAACCCAAAAGTTTAAAAATAAATGAGAAAACAGACACTAATTTTATTTTGTTAGCCTGTTAGGACAATAAACAATTTAAAAGGAAATTTCTCTTATATCAGTTATGTATAAGGGACCATAAAGGCCATCAGGTAATTCAGTCCTTTTATTGAATGAGTACTAACTTGGAGAAACCTCAGCTTCCCAGCAGGTTTGTAACTCACACTGGAGCATGTTCTTCTTAAGACTTACCAAGTTTTCCAAAGAGTTCCACTCCTAGAGCAGCATAGATGAAAAAGAGGAGCATGAAAAGGAGTCCGAGGTTTCCCACCTGAAAACAAACAGCACAGTCAGGCTACCCCAAAGCCTATTTCATCTCTACAGGCAAGTGTTTCTTGTCTTTCAAAGCCTGAAGAGTAGAGCAGCAAATTCCCAGTGTACAAATGCAGCCAAACTATTGCTCAACACTTGGTAAATCACTAGTGATGGCAACTAGACTTGAAGGATGATCTTTTCCCAGTTGCCTTCACTCCATTCAGACCAGGGCTGTCTGAAGTGTGCAGTTTCTGGGCCAGGTGAAGACAAGTACATTGAAGCAGTGGCAAAGAAGGTGAAGCCAATTTGGCTGGGTGAAGGACAAGCTATGAGTTACAGCATAGAGATATGTCCTGCAGTGCTACATGCCCCACAAAACTGCCTAAATTCTTTGAAGCTACGCTCATGTCAAGAGCACAACAGCAGTGCTCCAAAGAGACAGGGACACAGATATACCAGCTCCTGCTTTGAACCAGGCATGGTTGGGCAAAGCACCAGCTACATGTGGAGGTTACAGCAGAACTTGTGGAAGGAGTAGGTAGGTGGGAAAAAAAAAAATGGGTAAAAAAGGCATTTCTAAAATGTGTGCTGAGGGGGAGAAGAAGAGAGAACACTATGAAGGAATAAAGAGAGGAAGCAGATCTTCCTTTGCATCCCATGAATAAATAGGTCAAAGCCTGATTTCTGGGCATCCTGCAGCTGCTGTCTGGAAGCTTCAATGTGAGGATTGCTGCATTGTGGTGCTCAAAGGCAGCAGTGCCACCACCAATATAGGCACCTCCTCCAAGTCCTTATTTCCAAACCACTGCTTACCTCTGAATGTCCTGCCACCCAATATGTGGGACAGCTGGGATATACATGAAGAGAAGGAAGGGGTTTGGAAGAGGTGGGCTGAACAGTAACATGAAATGCTAATAATGGTTAGCACACTTGGTGGATCAATAGAAGGCAGGGAAAAATTAAGAACTTAGCTGGTATTTGGGTGTTTTTGAAAAACTGAACAGTGTCTGGTCTGAATGCCTGTGGACACTGGGTTTTTGCTAGGATCATCCACTCTAGGAATCTAATTTTGTCATTGCAACTCCTGTGCCATCCAAATTCAGAAGAGAAATAAATGGTTCAGCCCACCCATTCCCCTGGGCTGTCAGATCCTGGCTTACTATATACTCAGAGGAAGAAATTATTTCTGATGGCTAAAATTGGACACCATAGTAAATGCTGTGAACACACACCTCTGGGTCTGTGTCTACAGGGCATTAAGTAAAAGAAGTTAATAAGACTTAGCTAAGGGCTACATTTCTGAAGGGCTCTTTAAAATTAAATCTCTATTGACTATAAAGAATTGTTGCAGTGTAACAAAGACAGGAAGGGAATTGAAACAGGACAACTAGAGACCTTATATGCCATTAGCAAACCAAAATCCCTGATGTGAGTCTGTGCTCTAGGAACATAAAGAGAAAGGTCAAGAGGAGGAAAAAGTGCAAAGGAAAGGACAGCTTATTTAAAACTGCTTTTTTTGGAAAAGCCAATAAATCTTGGAGAATAATATTTCAGATAATTCAATTGTCCCCTGAAGACCCAATGTATAAAATATGGAGACTAAATTCAATCTTTTAACAGTGAAAATGGGGAATTTTATATCTTCTTTAAGTGCATATTTTTACACAACTCTAACTATGGAATGATTTTTGATCTCTCCATTATATAACTTCATTAAATGAAGCCAACCTGTTGCAAAAGCCAGTCAATAGCAAGTGGATTGATCACAGGCTTTGATGCTGCAAGGATTAAGCACAGCTTGTTATTATCTTGCAGGGAATATCTAGAGACTAGACCTTTAGACACTTGCTTTTGAGGGGTTTGTGGCAGATATTAATGATCTCCAAAAGACCTGACCTACCATCTTTGTTAGCAAAAGAGTTGTAGATGAATAGGAGACAGAAAAGCCAGACTTTATAAAGTATGGAAGAATATACTTGTGGTTTGTGGCTAGGACCAGAGCAGTGCTCAGAGACTTGAACTGAGGTCCCGTGTGTGCTTTTTGCCATCCTGAGCAAAACACTTTGATGATTACTCCTTTCTCCATTTATGTGACAAGGATATAAACATTTCCTCCTCTCTTATATTTTGGGAGTAAAAGTTGAGTCTCACCATTTAAGTGCAAATATATTACAGAATTCTCTTATCAAGGGCTCCTGAACACTACTTCAGCCAGTAATTAGTATCTGTGAGCATTTATCTGGGTTGCAGAATAAGTATGCCACAGACATAAAATTCTGGATGGGAGACCTGCTCTGTTACAGATTCTCTCAACTGAGAAAAATCAGTTGTTGTGACTCCTGGAAAGAAAAAAACCAACTTGCAAATTGGCTGCACTGAGCCATCCTGGGACAGGAGAGCCAGAACTAATAAACATTACTGACCTAAAGTGGCCAGATATAAGAACACTTTTAATCTCCTGTTCCTTCCTTTGTCCAGTGTATCTCAGCCCCCAACTATCTTGGGTAATATTATTATATAGCTTATGTATGACTTATGTAATTATTAGTCGAAACCACAAATTATTATTGATTAATAAGAAGAATGGAAGATCAGACAGAACTTGGAATCCATAAAAGTTTATAGTGTTTCCCCCTCACTTTTGTGTCACAAGATTCCTCTAATTCAGATCGATATTTATTGTCACCACCATAAGAAGTAAACTCCTTGGGCAACTACTCATGCTGTTTGCAAATTGATTCTCAGGTCTGTACCAGCCAGTGAGACTGGCATATTAGCTGATAAATCAACTGACAAATGCCTGTGCGTTTTGATATCATGCAATGTAGCTGCCTGCTTGAGGCCTGCAGGGGAATGATCTGATGTATGATCAGTAGAGCCACTTGGTGCCATTACTCCTTGCTTAACAATTCCCTCTCAAGGACCCAAAAGGAAAGGGGACCAGTCTCCCTGGATACTCATCCATCACAGAGGATGCTTTGTGTAAAGCACCATGTCAGCATCTCATTTGGGAACAGCTGCCGCTTACAGCTCATGAAATCCTTCTGTCTGGCTGTCTTGCAGTAGACACTTAACTGCCGGCTGCGAGAGCCACAACAGAGCGTGTCACTGCTTCTCATACATGAGAGGTTCAGAAACACAAAGGGATCTGGTAAGAGAAAGAAAGAAAAAAAAAAGAAAGGGGGGGGGGGGGCACTGGCTGAGAAAAGTGACCTCAATGTGTATGAAGGAGGGGGTGGGGAAAGGGGCACATGTGGGGAAGGGTGAGAGAGGCAAAGACCTCCTTTCCTCGTGAAATAGCTGCCAGTCACTCTTCCCTTCTTATGGAGAGGGAAACTAGGACCTGGGGACTAGCCACAAGCCATTAGATACTAGCTAGATGTGATGGGAAGAAATCTGCCCTTATCCAGAAGTCAAGCCTCATCTCAATCCACTGGAGAAGAGAGATATATGGTGAACTGTACCTCCATGAGTAACATGCTAACCTGGACAACATCTATCCAAAGAGAGTTGTACCCTCATGAATGACACAAAAACTTGGACATCACCTTCAGGCAGTTGCCTGCAGAACACAGTAGACACAATCTCTGAGACTTCACAAGAATCAGCCCTGTGGAAAAGAAGTGCAGAAGAGTCTTTGTGGAAACTGCTATGTTTTACCTGTGGCAGGGCTTGAACAACTGTATCCAGCAGTGCTCGCATTCCTGTGGCCATCTTCAGTAGCTTCAGGACTGCCACAACAAGCACAAGAGAAGTGTCACTCAGACTGCACTCAGAAGGTCCATCCTTAGTGACTTACTAATAGCAGTAGCACAAGACAGTTATCCTATTTTCTCTTGACCTAGAAAAAGTGGATTGCCCCCTTGTCCCCCTTTTCCTTTTTACCACTTCTTTTGACTGTATTACCCCAGTGGTTCCTTCTTCTCCAGTCCACCTCCTTATTACTACATACTCTGTTTCTGCCAACCATGCCTATTGGGTTTCTGCTTCACCCAAACAATCTGTCCAAGAGCCCTTTTTCTTCCAGTAACATGTGTCACAATTCTCAATTTGCTCTTATGTTTTCATTCCATCAGTTTTTCTTCCTCCAGATTAAGGTAGCTTAGCACACTATGGCCACCACCAGGAAGACTCAGTACACTCCCTGTGCACACTTCAACCTGCTTCCTGGCCTCTTCTCCAAACACCACTGTCATACTTGCCTCATAAAAGAGTAACAGGAAAAGTTCAGATCTCACATGATCTACTCACCCTTCTGTTAAAACCACTGCATCTAACAGCCTGGCTAAAGGAAGCAAGGAAGCCTTAGCCCCTAAGATGTTCTTTGTCACATCCCTAGCCTCTCTCCCAGGACTAGGGAGAGAGGCCAGCCTATGACTCTACAGTCAATAAGTCATGGGACCAATTCTCACTCCACAGCCACCTGCACCTCTGCTTCTGGACAGTTTCTCTCTCACCTCGGGCAATACGCAGCACTCTCATGATCCGGATGATTGTGGGGTTAATTGGGAGAGCAGCATTGATTTCAATCTCTTCCAAGGTGATGCCCATGACAGAGAGCAGCACAATGGCCAGGTCTAGCTGGTTCCACCTTAAGAAGAAAAATCGGGGACAGTTAAAGAAGATGGAGTTTTTCCATTTCCCTGAAAAAAAAGTCAATTGCCTCCACTTCAACCTAAATATCTCTTTATGTATGAGTTCAAGGCCCCACTGTGAGTCAGCCTATATGGGCTTTTGCAGGCAAACAGAGATTCACTCTGCACACACCCTGTGCAGCCAGAGGCAAGCCAGCCTGATCTGAAAGCATGGAGCTGTGTTACTACGGTGCTATGCTTTGACTAATGGGCTCAGCTTTTTACAGCCTTAGTATCTCAGACCAGCTTCATTATATACATTCTGCTTCAGCATGCTCTCAGTTTGCCTCAAGGGCAAGAAAATAATGGCTCTAACTCCACCTACTTTGCTTTCTAGCCTAACCAGTAGATGCTAACCAAGAGGCAATTTTTGGACAACTCTTCCTATTGCCTAAGCATTACAGCTCATGCAGGCTGAGGCTGGGTCAATGCTGTGCAGAACTGGGAGGCAGTCAGGGCAATCCACTACCATCTCACACTCCAGATATGGACTCATCCTCAAAACCTCCACCCCCAAACCCATTGTCCCACAGCCATGGTTGACATAACTCTCTGGTTCACCTGTCTTTGAAGAATCGCCGCAGACCGAACGCCACTAGCTTGAGGACTGCCTCCAGCACAAAGACAGTGGTGAAAAGGTAGTTGCAGTACTTAAGTGCGGTCTCCAGGGACTGCCAGTAGAGAGGGTAAAAAATGGAAGCAAAATCAACATCAAGCACATAACCTGTGGGGGAGCTACCCTGGGTGCCAGGAATTCAACGGGAGGTGGGAAAGCTGCCCCATTCCTTCTACCTACTTGAATGTGAAGGCTACATACTAAAGGCAACCAACAGCTGGCACCTCTGCACCATCTTGTTTTTAGGATTGGTTATTGCTTCTTTCTCCTGTACTGTTCAGTGTAATGGGAAGAGGGAGGCTATTGCAAGGAAAACCCACCAAGTACTATTACCCTCCTCTTCTGCCAGTAGCTCATGCCACCTGGATGCCATCATGCTAATGACATTGGCATAGCTATCAAGCAGGAGTGATGCATGAAGGTTACTACAGCTGTGGATATGTGTCATCTATGATGGAAGAAAATTCCTCTGTGCCTTAGTCTGGGGCAGGCACATCATATCTCTTAGCTGGGCTTCTGGTTCTTTTGTGTGATGTCCCCTCCTTCATCAGCAAGGACCAGTGTGAGCAGTGAGTAGCATTTGGTAGCATTTAATACTGAAATGGTTTGCTTTGGTAAGATTCTTTAGCAAAGCCTGATAGCAGGCTGGCACAGCTGGACCTGCATTCCAGGGCAAGTTGCTAAGAAGTAAGGAAGAAGAACAAATGTTTGACATGAAGATGATAACAGATAAAGGTTGAGAGTTCCAGCGGATTAAAACTGGGCACCATCAAGGGCAAGATTGAAGCTGGGGATTTAGTAAAGAAACAGAGAAACCTGGGAGTGGATTTGAATGAGGACAGAAGGATTCAGTTCCTGATCAAAACCTGAGCTATCTTGGACAGCATCTGCTCAGACACCAGAGCTGTCACTCAAACCAAGGGTCTCTTGAAAAGAAAACTGAAATGCCACCAGGCAGATGTCATGATGAATGATTTATCTACATTTGGAGGCAGAAAACCTCTTTACGCTGCATACTTTTTTTTTTTTCCTCATCAAAGGCATCTACAGTTTTGCTAGGAACATTGAAAATTACATGGTCTTCCACAAAGTATAAAATACATTTTGCCTTTAAGGACCTTTACTGGGAATCACCCCTTTCAGCTGAGAAAGGCTCTGCTGAGCACCTTGGCCCTGGAGCTTTTCTTATGGAAAAATAGGTGGGTCAAAAAAGATATCCCACCCAATAACATACAACCAGCCACTCCAGTCCTGAGGGAGGACTCAGGTCGTAAGTCAGGCAATAAGTCAGGGGAATTAGAATGACATTTCAATATCTGAAGCAAAACCTGGAGCTCCCAGGACACTGCTTCTTCCACCACTTCTCCAGTTAATACCCAGAGGAGTATACAAAGAAGATCAGGCAGCTGAATTGGGGTGACTCACAATAATATAAATAATATAAAGTACAGAGACTTAATTGTACCATGCTTTGTAGGGGCCTGAATCTTGCTTAGATGCTTTTTCTCTATTTTAAGGGATAACAAGTGTCTGAGTAGGGCCCATTTTTTTTGCCACATCTGAAACTCTTCACATAACTTTTCCTACTAGATTGACTCTTGTAGCACATGAACAGTATTTTAGAGACATTCAAGCGTCCTACCTATGCTATAGGGCAGTGGTCATCAAAGAGCAAAATAACAATGACTAGAGGCAAGGCTTATCTCCATGATCTCACTCACCACAGGTTGGTTGTAGTGCTCCAAGGACATAGTGACCACGTTGAGGCAGATGATGAAAGTGATGAAGATGTCCAGATAGTGGCTGGTGCAGACCGAATGAATAAGGAGGCGTATGGGGCAGTAGGTAGCGTAGTACGGCAAACGCTGCGCCTCTTCAGTGGAAAGAGGGAGATGGACAGAGTTAGGAAGAAATTGGAAGGAAGAGAGAAATGGGTGAAAAAAAGGAGGGAGCAGGCATAAGAGTGGTGACAGGTGTTGAAAGAAAAGGGAATGAAGATGGGAGAAAGAAAGAACAGAAAAGGATAGGTAAAAGAGGACATATGAAGAAGAAAAAAAAAGCTAAAAAGAGGGAAGTAAAATTGGGGAAAAATAACTAGAAAAAAAATAAAGACAAGGGAAAGAATTCTAGAAATAAAATCTATGTTTTGGGGAATGGTGCTAAATCAGCATTTCATGCCTCAACAAATTAAGATCACAAATGGTAAAAGGGAGCAGATGGTTTCAGGAGAGGCCCTGGGGTGTCACAGAAGAGAGGGGAAAAACTGGAGCAGAGGAAGGGAAAGCATGCCCACAGGCTGTGAATAGAAGAAAACCATCAGTCTGGAGCAGTACAGATGATTTTCAGGAGCATACATGCTTTTTCAGTTTTTGTTTAAAGGTAATACAGAAGAGGATGGAAACACCAGGAAGAGAGCTTGCTTTATCCCAAAGGGTCTGGGACCCCAAGGAGTGACACAGACATTGATCAAAAGAGCCAGGAACAAAACACAAAGGTCTTCTTTTTTTTCCCCCTCTCCCTCTTCTTTCAATTCAGATTTAAACACAAAGGATAATCTGTCCAGGTCTTTCCATAAACACCATCTGGGTTGCAGGAAGCCCAGGTGGGACAATCCCAAGCCCAGGAGGATTACTGCACATCCTGTCACAACCAGCATGTGCACAGGGGAGTTTTTGGTATGCATTATCACCCAAGGGGCAGGGTGCTAAAACCCTGGTGGCTTCCCCAGCACCCCACTAGACCTCATCAGCCACCCTCTTCCACAGGCTGCCCCTGTGAGGTAGCAACACAGCAGCGGCAACGGGAAGAAGGTTGAGAGCATAAACGATGCATTTCAGAGACTGGTCCATTGGGAAAGAAAAAGAAGAGAAGGTTTTTCTCAGAAAACCTTGGCCTACGAACCAACTCAACACTTAGGCTGTGCCTTACTCCTTCGTTTCTTCTCCAGGCGGCGCAAGCGTTTCTCCTCCCGCCGGCGTGCCTCCTCAGCCTCCTGGTGCTGCCGGCACTTGTGGAAGTTCTCCACCACGACTCCCACGAACATATTAAGCACAAAGAAGCTGACAATGAGGAGGAAGGAGATGAAGTAGAGAAGCATCCAGGGGTTGTTGTTGGTCACTGGCTGGAGGAGGGGGAAGAACAATCTGTTGGAAGTGGAGTGGTATGGAAATTATAGAGGTGGGATCTGCAAAGGTGATTGGCTGCTGAGGAGGTGGGGAGGAGTATGGAAATCAGGGGATTGGGCTGGGAAGAGCTGGAGCTACCAGCAAGGCAGTTTGTGATTGGCTGATTGGATATTGGCATCAGCTGGCAATCGATGGAATGGGTGGAAGTCAAAGGCCAAGGACTTGTCTGTGCAGAGCTGCCCACAATTCATGCACAACTCCTGCCACAGGTCAAGTACAATATCAGTATGTGATAAAAAGGGTGGTCTAGGCACTGGGAACATCTTTGGCTCGAGGGAAAGCATAGACCACATCCATATACCACTAAAATGGCAATGAGATCACAATAGAAATAGCATTCAGGCTTGGAGAGAAAGGAAGCCCTGATTTTGGCATGACAGTCTTCTGACGAAAAACCTACAAAGCCAACAGTGGTGCTGAGGTTCAGAAGTAAAATGAAGCATCATTCCTAAAGTTCAAGCCTGTGGTATTGGCAGGTGCCTACACTGGACACTGTCAAGGTCATTGCCTTAGAAGAGGAATGGGGTTGCAGTAGAGGAACAGGGATGCAGTGGGCAGCAGCCCAACAGTCCTTGCTTTACGGGGTATTAAAATAACCATCTGTGCACCAGGAGGGAGCCAGCCTGCTGAGAAAGACACATGGCATTGTTGCTGTCATTACAAATAGATAATGTCCCACTGGGAGATCCAAACCGAGTAGAGGGTGATAATAATTACATACTCCCACTGCACAGTCATGGCTGCACCTTCATGAATGAACCAAGTATGACACTGACCCTTTGCAAATAGATGAGCAAAGAATTAAGAAGTGTTCTGGACGGGACTTTTGGTTTGAGGGAGATGTCTGAAGCAGGAGGTTAAATCAAGCTTCTGCCTTACTAGCCTGAGGAGAGTGAGAAAGGTCCTTTCACAAGGAAGTCTTCATACCTGCTGGTCAACAGCCACAGCATCTAGCCCATTATACATAATATTGACCCAGCCATCCTTGGAAGCCAGAACAAAGAGGGACATCAGAGCCTGCAACATACAAAGCAAAGCAGATGTGGAGCAGGTGCATCTGGCAGGCCGGGAAAAAAAAAATGTGGGTTTACGCTCTAACACACACAACATTGAAATACTCTTCTTGCATGTGTCTCTGCACACATCAAAATCTGCTCCTTCCCCGGTGGAGAAGGAGGGGGGGAACAGGAAGACATGTGCAGCCAGAGCCACCAGAGGAGAGAGGTTGTGAAGAACTCGTGCTGTGCAGCAGGAGAAAAAAGTAAATCAGGCTCTTTGCTGCCACTGTTTTCCTTCCCCTGCAACCTGTAAGCATCATCCTAATACCAACCCAGTAGTGACACAGGTTCTGCATAGATACCCATGTCAAATCACCTCTCCTGGTCCAGGGACCAGGCTTTCCAGGTACTGTATCTGTGCCCCAGGGAGGGTACATACAGGAGGTCACAAACTCTCTGCTAGCTTCCCATCAGAGGCAGGGCCTGTGGGCACACTCACCTGTCCCAGGTTGTCAAAGTTATATTTGTGGTGCACCCATTTGTAGTTGGCAGCCACACAGTCAGACCGGTTGGTGATGTTCCTGATGTCGACTCCCAGGCAGTGGTAGAACTTGCCCTTGAAGAGCTGCAGGAAGGGAGTAACCCCATCAGCCCCTTTCCCCGCAGGGTTCCCCATGCTCCCTGGGATGTGCAGAAGCTCCTGAGATGACAGGTGGCCTGCAGGGCTGCAAGCCAGGTGAAACATGACATGTAGTAAGGAACACCAATGTGATGTAGGTCATAAGCTCAAACACTGATAAGGAGCCAGGGTGACCTTTGTAAACCCACAGCTGGCTTTTCAGCCTCCTCCATTGCCCAAGGTCAGCAGTGACTGTGAGACCTTACTGTCCGAGCCTTTAGGGCAACCTTTCTGGGTGCAATTAAAGCTACTGGCCAAAAAGGGAAAAAAATCTTCTCTTCAATTTCCAAGAATAATCTCTCCTCCCTCCTTCCCAGTTTCTGAGAGAGCTGATGGGAGAAGATGATCTCATCTGAGGATAAAGAATGAAAAAAATCCCATTTCTCAGATTTTTTATTTATTTATTTTTCTCTCATAAAGCTACACTGCACTGCTGTAGCTCTTCTGCCCAGGGCTTCTTTCCCCATATGGAAAGTACTGGATTGTGCATTTGTACAGATGCATCAGAGCAGACTAAGTATAGCACATTCCCTGAGATGGAAGTAACACCCACGCCCTTGCTTCTCTGCAATGCAACAGCCAAAAATAAAGAGGATTAAATTAAAAAATAAAAGAAGGTTGTGGGTGGATTTAGGGCTTAGAGCAAGAGGGAGAAACAGAGCTGACTGGAGGCAGAGTTTGCGCAAGCAAGTGCTGAGCTGCTTGTCCTTTTGGTGTAACGTGGACATGCCCAGTGACTCCTGTGCTGTGCCATGCCTGGGCTCTCCCTATAATTCTGACCCAACCCCTGACCCAGCTCCTGACAGGTGTGACTGTCAGCTCCTGTCTCATGCACCCAGAAATGCCTGTACTTGCTGAGCACCTGTCTGTCCTTGACAAAGGCTGCAGGGAAGTTATGGTGACAGACAGCTCATAGAAGAGGACAGGTTCAGAAGATGTCCTCACTTGTCTGTCCCTCCTGCTCTTCTTGGTTAACTGTGCTTGTTGTAGCACCTGGATGTAAAGATGCCCATGGTAGGGATGGGAGCATGTGATCTATTTGATGGGTAGTGACAACCTACCTGCACACCCAGGATGCCAAAGATAATGAAGAAAGCACAGCAGATGAGGACAATGTTTCCTATGGGCTTGAGAGAAGAAATGAGTGTCTCTACCACCAGTTTCAGGCCAGGGGCTCGGCTGATGACTCTGGAAGGGAAGTGGAGGGATGACAGAGGAACAGGGCAGGGATGTTTGGCCTAAGCTAAACATTTTCAGCAGAGGAGCCCCACTCTCCCTGTGTAGTGATCCATCAGTGGGGATCACTCTCCTGTGACCAAAAAGCCTTTTCTGTCCCTTGGGTTGATTGGTAAGTACTTCCAGGGCCATAGCCATATGGTTAAGGGGAACCTCCCTGTGGCTTGTGACTTGCCAAAGATGATGTTTTGCCTGGGACAGCAGGATCTGACTCTGAGACCCTATGAGGGGGTGGGGGGTGGAAAGAGGGGGCCGAGCAGGGCTCAGCCAGGCTCTGACCGGAGGGGACGTAAGGTGCGCAGCAGCCGGAGGACTCGCAGCACTCCCAGGATTTTGGCACCACCAGCAGAGGCCACTGAAACCACAATGTCAATGAGAGACACAAAGACCAAGAAGCCATCCAAGACATTCCAGCTGCTGCGTAGATAAGCTTGATCCCCAAAATACAGGCCTAGAGAGACCACCTGTAAGAGAGGGGAGAGGAGAAATGATTAAATGGATCTTCTACATGTTGTCTGGTAGAGGGAAGTTGTAGAGAAAGTAGAAGGATGGGAATAGTTATCAATTCCACAAGACACTGAAGTGTCATCTCATTATCTTTTTCTTTCATCTGTAAGGTTATGAAGGAAAATATTTTTTGGGAAAGTGGTGGTGTGGTGCACAACTCCAGAAATAACAAAGCCATGATAATGTCTCACCTTTCCTCTGCCTTCCTGAGCAACAGGACATTGTAGGGAATACACAGGAAACTATTCCCTGCCATACCACATACCTGTGGCAAACCTCCCATCCCAGAGATCACCAGGGAGTTAAAATCAGGTACCCAAACCCATCCCTTGATCTTAAGGGCGTGGTTCAATTCTCAGCAGTTCTCGAAACTAACAGTACTACAGAAATTGCTGCCCTTGGCTAGAGATGAACACCCTGCAAATCATGGCCATAATTCAGGTATGAATTTTAGGGGTTTCACTTCAGGCACACAGTTCTAGGACTCTTTCTCAATTGCAGGAGATTTCCCTGTTGTTGCAAAATACTTAGGACACCTCTTGAGTAATTACATCAACTAAAGTATGTTGTTAATATTGTTGTTATTTCCTCCATTCTTGCTCCAGAAGAAAGAGAATGGATATTTGGCATCATTAGAAAATCCATGCCTGAAGGCCAGCTATTCCTCCCAGATACTAAGATCCCTTGGATTTAAAGCCTAGATAACCATTGCCTCCATGCCTGATAATAGACTCAAGCGACAAGAAGTGATCTGCCTTTACTGAGGTAGGGGGAAGGACTGGCACACCAAAAAAAGGGAGAGATTTTAGAAGGGTGCTGAGCAAACGTGAACCATTTTGTTCCTGACACTGTGAAAAGTCTCTGAGCTGTTAATTTCCAGTAACTTACCTTTAATGTCATCTCAGCTACAAAAATTGCTGTGAAAATGTAGTTGGACACAGTGAGGAAGATTCTCTCCTAGAAAAAAAAAAAAACAAACAGAAAGGCCTTAAAAACATTTTATCTTTTTGTTACTCTGCCTGGTCCTTCTGAAAAATGTGTTGTCTTTTGTTTTCCTGTGAAGCCTCTGAAAGTTGGGGAAATAAAAGAGGTGCCCCTTGTCAAAAGTCAGTGTTGGGCAACTTTTAGATCATGCACTTTGCCTCAGCCCTGTGCCACAGCTGGGACAGGATCCTACGCAGCATTACAAGAGCACAGTGGATGGGATTTGCAATGCCTCCTGCAAATCTGGTTTCTAGGTGTTCTCTGCCCCATTCTGCCAATGCTGCTTGGTGCTGACCTGCTGTGCTGCCTTGGAACTCCTACCCAAAGGGCTGCTGAGTGTTGACCACAGGATTGTAAGTGCATGAGAGTCTGAGGGCTAGCTAAGGCAGACATGAAGAAAAGGCCATTTCACCCACCAGCTTGAGCCATCTCCAAAGTATCACAGAATCACAGAA
>VYZU01074763.1:0-119241 GCA_013401355.1 Ceyx cyanopectus | reverse complement strand
TTGGGGTTTTTTTTAAACCTTTACCTGATGTTTCAAAGAGACAAGCTCCTTAGCACTTGTGAGTGTTCCTGGTGTTACCTACAGCAGAAGTGATCTCAGAAGTTGTGCTGTCTACCTGGGAAAGGGCTGCCCCTGTGGCTGGAGGTGTGGTTTGCTAGATGGTGCTACTGTGCAATTATGCAATTCTTTTCTAATGAGATCGTTAGGAGTGCAGTGCTTGTTGCTGATTAGAAGTTCCTAGAATAGAACTTGCTATTTTCTCCTAATTACATTATATAACAGTGTAATTCACAAGGATAGTAGTTAAGACAAAGTATATGGATTTAGGAGATTGGTTTTCCTCTTCCTTTTTTTTTTTTTTTCTTTTTTAAGGCACTGCCACAACCTTTTTGTATGACATTTGGGTTAGTCACTTAATATTCTCTGCAGCCAAGATCCTCAAAAAGTAAATAGACACGTAGATCATTAAGTATCTAATTATCTTAGAGGATATGGACTTCTGTTCCCTAGATGCCAAAAGGGGGGATAACTTCGGAGTTGCATGTAAAGCCCTTTTGGATACCACAGTAAATATCAGAAAAGCCAGTAAATAGCAGCATATGTATTATAAATCTATTTTACTGGAACTCAATCTGTTGCCA
This sequence comes from Ceyx cyanopectus, assembly GCA_013401355.1. Taxonomy (NCBI): domain Eukaryota; kingdom Metazoa; phylum Chordata; class Aves; order Coraciiformes; family Alcedinidae; genus Ceyx; species Ceyx cyanopectus. Next base: position 118,600 of record VYZU01074763.1, on the reverse strand, counting down.
TAATATTGATTGTCCATGGAAATTAAGTCTTTATAGTTTAGAAAGAGCCAATTCTAAGTCACAATCAAGGGATCAGCTTTTTGAGCACAAGGGATGCAAGGGCTGCATAAAATAAGGTGAAGCTAGGGCCAAGTTTATAGCGCTTTTGTTGTTGTTGTTGTAGCTGGCAACAGCTTTCTGCCTCAACCTATGCTTTTTAATTTGGGTCACCATCTCTTTTTCTAATGAAGAAGATAGGATATGAGAGAAGTTGACAGTAAAAGACCCACAACACAAAGCAAGTGGATAAAGAAGTAAAATAAGAGAAACAAAATGCTGGGAAGCACTGATTCTATATTTTTATATATGGCAGATATATTTNGCCTTGGCTCAGATGTCTGCTTTGTAACTATGCTATAGAAGCATTTGATTTTTCCTGAGGAGTTTGCTTGAGTTGTCTTTGTTCAATTAAAGTTAAATCCATTTTTAGTTTCTCAGATGCACTGCCAGAGGGAGCTTCCTGTATTTGCTAAATCAGTGCTATATTCATTTTAATGTAATTTTATATATATAGAATGCTGGACAAACTTACTCTAGCTGAGGTATTTCTTACAATGGAAAATGTGTCCGGTTAGTTTGATAACATCAAGGTCATTTGTTAATTATGTGGCTTTATCAAAAATCTTGTTGAAAGTACTGACTTTCCAATGACATCCAGCTTAACCCATCTCCCCCTTAAGAGGAAATCTTAGCAGACAGTCTAAGGCCTTTGGTCAAAGCTGTATTGCTTATTTAGGATGTAATACTTTTGCAATCAGAGCTGCTGTAACCTTGAACTTAAAGCAAGCTAGTAGAAATTACCCTCACCTGCTCAAAGAAGTAAACAATAAGATCAGGCCACTAGTAGGAGTAGAAACAATGCACTAGTGATTGGGAGTAGAGGGCTCCAAAGGAGCTCTTTGGGTCAGCACGTCCAGTCCTCTGGAATTACTGGCAGCCATGTCATAATCCTTTTCATGAGCTTGGAGACCATGGAGAAACACTGGCACACATTTATAACAATCAACACTCCCTGCTCTGAAGGGCTTAACACTTAAACCCCTCTGTTGTAAACAGATGGATGACACCAAGAGGGGTCCAGGGGCCAGAGAGGACAGAAGTGATGATGGGTAGGTCTGCTTAGCTGTGGTAATTGTGAGACAGAAGGAGTGAGTTACTAGCAAGATTATTCATAACCTACATATTGTGTCTCGTGTGGCAGGTTAGTGAGGACAGGTTTTAGCACAGGAGCTAGAAGGACAACATGGTGACAGTGTGATCCATGGGCTTCTACAGATAGACAGGAACTGATGAGAAATGGCTTGGCTTGGTAATGCACTGGCTTTCCTAGAACAAAATTATGAGACTAAAGTGACATCCTACCTCTTAATTCCCAGACTCTTTCTGCTGTAGGACATTAGGATGTTGCAGCATTGAATTATAGTTGAATATTTCTCAGACGTTTTCCTGCCTACTGTCTCTCCATGATGGCCTCTTGGCTTGCTCAGATGCCAGCTAACAGCCATGCTGTAACAGTCCTGCTTCTGCAGTGCTTTTGTTTCAGTGGGATCAAGCCTGTAGGGTGTGTTCACCATCCTCAGACTGGCTCACGTCTCAGGGTGCATCTGTTCAGGGCTTTCATTAAAGTCTACAGACATTTTCTTGAATATATCTCATGGAATAATTTAGTCCAGAGTGTCTTGGTTTCTCTTGCTTGAAATCCTGACCCTCAGGATGTTATTTCTATGCAGTACTTTTAATTTGCAAGCTAGTTACTCTTTACTGAGGAGCTTTACTCATCTTGACTGTCTTGACCTACTCTCTCTTCCCTTCAATGGGTGTTAAATAATGAAATAAATACCAGTGACACTTCTACCCAAATATTGTTCTTAAGCACTAAATCACCTGCACATTAATTGAAACTTTCTCTTCCTTCTCTTTTTTCCTCCAAACCCCAATAAGGTTTCTGCCTTCATTTGCTTTCATGGGTCTTTTTTTTTTCCTGCCTTTTCTTTCACTTCAGGTGTTCTCAGAGGGCACCTAAAGTTCTTTGGCTATGCAGTTTTCAAATGTGCAATTTGGCAGCAGCATGAGCCTAGGATTGAATTAAATTAACTTGAGGCACTCTGAATTTTTTTTTTTTATTAAATCACTTCTTTCAAAGTTACTACAGAACATTCCACTTATTCATGTTTTGTTGTTGTTGTTATTGTTATTAAATGGAAGGAAGACAAGTTCTCATCATCTTTTTGCTATTCTATCTGCACCCCTGAGCCTTTCTCTTGAAGTGACCCAAAACTTCTGAACTAAATAAATAAGAATTGCCGGAAATGGGTGGACTTAGATTTTCTATCTGTAATCCTATTTGTTTGCATCAATATTTGTTATTGTTTCTCAGTAGGAGTTATTACACTAGAGAAATGTGACCATGGTTGTCTTTAAAAAGGAAATAAAAAATGACCTCTTTCAGCTCTTGTTTTCCTTGAAAGTAGAAGGACATCTGTGTGCATGTGTGTGAGAGGGAAAGGAGACTCACTGGCTTGAAAACACGTTTCTGGTTTGTTTACTATAATTGATGAGGAGCAGTTTGACCTGGAGAATCAATCCTGTGTCTTACTCCTGATAACTCCAAAGGACAGGAGGAATCAGAAGAAAAAAAAAAAAGCCACTGAGGCAGATGGAGGGAGAAATAAACAAGAGGCAAGAGTAGCAGAGGAACAGATATTCAGATTGTCCAGCTTGCTGCATTCCTGGAAAGATGCAGCAGTGCAAAACTACTTGATTTCCAAGAATATAATGTGAGAATTAACAATTGGATTTTACTTCAAACATATTTCAGAAAGCAAATGGGTTTCCTTAACCAGAATTGATAAGTGTTTTCCTTGTCATAGAATCACAGAATGTTAAGGGTTGGAAGCTACCTAGAAATCTAGTCCAACTCCCTCTCCAGAACAGGGTCACCTAGACTAAGTCATCCAGGAATGCATCCAGGCAGGTCTTGAATGGCTTCAGAGAAGGAGACTTCACAACCTCCTTGAGCAGCCTGTTCCAGGCTCTAGCAATTTCTCCCTGCCCAGCTCTCCAGCCTGTCCAGGTCTCTCTGGATGGCAGCACAGCCTGCTGCTGTGTCAGCCACTCCTCCCAGTTTGGTGTCATCAGCAAACTTGCTGAGGGTGCTCTCTACCCCCTCGTCCAGGTCATTGATGAATATATTGAATAATACTGGACCCAGTACTGACCCTTGGGGGACTCCACTAGTCACAGGCCTCCAGACAGGCTCTGCTCCACTGACCACAACTCTCTGAGATCTGTTCTTCAGCCACTTCCCAATCCACCTCACTGCACATTCGCCCAATCTGCACTTCTCAAGCTTGGCTGTGAGGATCCCATGGGATACTGTATCAAAAGCCTTGCTGAAGTCAAGAAATACCACATCCACTGCCCTCCCCTCATCTGTCCATTTACTTGTGTCATCATAAAAGGTTATCAGATTAGTCAAGCATGACTTCCCCTTATGGAATCCATGTTGACTATTTGTGCTAAGCCTCCTTTCCTCCAGATGCTTAGAGATGGCATCAAGGACAAGCTGTTCCATCACCTTTCCAGGTATGGAGGTGAAGCTGAGTGGCCTAGAGTTACCTGGGTCCTCCTTTTTGAAGACTGGAATGTGTCATCCTTAATTTTTCACCTTTTAATGGAGTGTTTTTAAGTGGTAAATGCTTTAGTAGTGTTGGCTTTTGTTTCCTTACTACTCTTATCACTATAGTGAATTCTTGAATGTGTATTTCTTCCAGTACAGATGGTATATTTCTGGTGGTATTATTATTTTGCTGTATCTTTCACTTTTTGTCAGCCCAATCTTTTAAAAACTGCCTGCTTGGCTATGAAGTTTTTATAAGGAAGAGAACAACATGGTTTGAACTCTGCAGATGGTGGAAAAAAGCAATATAATGTTGATATCAGGTCCAGCTCTTGCTTTGGGGATAGCCATCCCCCATAGAACTTTATAACCTTCAGAAAAATCTTCAGACATATTTCCCTCTTGTGCTAAGTGTGGACAGTGTGAATGCTATCACCAAGCATGGCACCACTGTGCTAGAACATAAAGCACCCTGCACCTGTCCAGAAGCCACTGGAGGGATTTCAGAGCCCATCCCAGATTTTGCAGAGGTGAGCATGCAGCAGTTCATGCTGAAGGCAAAATAGGGAGCATTAGATGAAAATGTACAAACAAGGTCTTTTATGAGGTCACTTTTTCTGCTTTCCAACCTGTAACAGCTCAGTAGTCCTTTCTTAGTAGTATCATCTTGATTGAAAATATTAGCCCATATTGTTCTTGGTTTGTGTGATGCTTCCTAAAATCCATGTTGTGTTATATGTTTGCCTGTGCACACAGGTCTTCTGGAAATTTTTATACTGAGATTCTCACCAGCTAAGCAACATTGGAGACACCACTGTATCATATCACATCATGCCACTGTGATTTTTATGTGACCCATGTAAGAAAAACTATTTTATGAATGTTTTATGTGGGGTATTAATTTTTGCCTTGCTGTGCCCATGGGTTTAAACAGACTGCAAAATGTGCAGTGGCTGCATCTCTAATGGAGTGTCTGTTAGATCAGAAAGCAGAGTAAGTTTCTTCAAATAAAGTGAAATGGATTTGGGTTGGAACAAAGATTGATTGAGTTGTGGAAGTGGAGAAACACCAGTGGAATATATTTATAAAGGTTTCCAGGAAACGGTAAAGAACAAAACGAAACCTACTTGAAGTAATATTTTGGAACGAGTCCTAGGAAAGGCAAGCTCGTGGGCAGAGTGCAGGGGAAGCAGTCAGTGAAGTATAATGAAACACGTATTCCTTCTGTACTGAGATTTTTTACTTTGTCACTTCAGTATCCCTTCTGGAACACACTGTGTGGGAATATGCTATTGCTTTCTGCTAATTAAAACATCTGGTACTACTTTATAGAACTCTGGCCTTTAAAATACTGGGAAGCAGGGTAATGCATTTAATCTTGAAGAGTTTGATTTGTTATCTATTTTGAGCGTAGGAGCAACTATCCAGATTACTTGCTGCTCAGATTGATTCATAAAAAGAGAGGGGTGAAAATGTTTCATATGTAAAGACTTAACCGGGGAGAATGTTAATGAAATCCTGATCTCGGGTTAAAAAACAAACAAACAAAAACCCAGTTTTTCCAATCCCTTTACTGTTCAGTGGAGTTTTTTTTGTTTCCTCTTGCTAGCTTAAGCAACCTTCAGCCTGGTCGATAGAGAGAATGGGAGACATTCAAAAGCAGGGTGCATGTGAAAGTGGCATGTGTGCTTCCTCGGGATCGATGGTGAATTAATAATCCAGTGCAGTGTAAGAGGCTGCTGTAGCAGTGCTTTAAGCACACTCTTTGCTGTTGAGAAATAAAGCCAGGTGGGAAGTGATTCTCCTGAGTCAGTCCTGAACTTCTGCCCCATCTTAATAACCAGCTGGGTCTGGAGTAAAACCTTCCACCATGGAGGTGTGTTGTGGTGAGCGGCGGCTGAGGAACTGAAGGGGCATTTATCTCCATAGTGGCAGCATTTGACTCTTTGTGGTTGCCACCAATCTCCTTTAAAGGCATCGATCGCCCCTGTCGGCAGGTTAGTGGAAGCGGTCACGCAGAACGTGTTTGTAAAAATCTGCTTCAAAAATTCTTCTTGAACCTACCAAATCTTGTAAGGGATCTAGCTCTGCCGAGGAAAGGGAAAGGTCAGCTTTAAAGAACAAGGGGTGGCTTTCTCTTTGGCTGCTTTATTAGAGCAGAGGCTTGATTTTTATTAAAGGAGGGACTTGCATCAGTGGCTGCATCCAGGCATATTCTGTGTAAGGGATGTGCAAATAGCTTTGCCCGTCTGGGCAAGCCTGTCGGTGTCTCCCACCTGCCCTGCAGCCCTCCTGGTATTTCAGTTCAGAGCTCCCCTGTCAGTGCTCCCAACTTTTGACCAGTAACGTTTCTTCTGCCTCTTCTCTATTCCAGTGCTGGTGTCAAACCCCACCTCAAGCCTGACCTTTTGAGCTTCAAAGCAGGAGGTAGATTTACCTGAAAACTTAAAGCGCTTTCTGCGTTGTGCTTGTGTGTATGTTACAAAACACAGCAGGAAAACAGACCTTTTGCACGGACAGCTAGAGCTAAGTAAAGTTGACCTTAATACAGAACTGTGCCAGATAACCCAAATTTAGTTCACTACAGATGCCCCCAGAGTGCTCTATAAGACTGGCTTCCAGGACTAAGGCAGAGAGCTCTGCACTGATGACAAGAACCTGCAGGGCATGTCCAAAGCACAATGCCACTTGGTATCAAAGATGCTTTAGCTGCCTCCAAGTGAGTTGCTATGTACATGGCAGACTGCAGTGCTGATCTTAGGTCTTACCTGTGAAAAAGGAAATAAAACCAAAGCAAGCAATCCTAAAAACAAATGCAACAAAGGAACCCAAAACTAACAATCAGCAGCAAACTGTTAACAAGGAGACTGTCTTTGGTACTGTTGATAATTTGACTTTGTTCCTAACTGGTTTACAGATCCATTCAGGATTGCACGCTGTGTGCTTACACACTGAACATCAAAGTGGCTACACGGAGAAGTGCTAATGTTTTTGGACATAGCATTATCATGTCCTCATGTTTTCCCATAGGGGAAACACCAATATGTGGCAGTTATAGAACTTCACTCCCCCCTTCTGTAAATGGTGTCTGTAAATGGAGGCAGAGAGAGGAAGATAGTGGATAAGGTGAAAAGGTGGTGCAGACAGGTGGTGTGTTGGGAGATTAATTATCTGTCTTCAGTGTCACACAACACATTAGTTAGAGCAGAGCTCCCACGGGCCATGGGGAGATGTTTGCTTTTTGCAAGTCGCATCCCTTGTAAATAGCAGCACTGGCTGTGGCTGTTGCCTTGCATAACACCAGCCTAACTCTCTTTGTCATTTTCAGACAGTCTTCCTCTGTCTTGTTGTTTGGGCCACTAAAAAGTTGTGATGTGCCTGGACCCACCAGGGAAATGGCAGTTGCAGGGTTGTGAGGGAAGATATGCTGCAAGGTAAGAGCAGCAAGGTAGTGGGAGCACTGGACACAGGACAAGGGCAGCTGCTTGGCAAAGTCTACCACAGCCCCTCCATGCCATGCAGTGCCTTCCTCTATTCTCCTTGCCCTTTTCTTCTGCAACAAAAATGGATATTCCTTATTCATTACTTGGAAGATCAAGAGGGTTTAAAACATTGTGGGCATATTGTGGTTTTCTGTGCTGCCTCAGCAGGGTAAACTGGGCTCATCTAAGCACCATGCTACTGGAGTTAAACTGCTTCCAGTATTTGAGCTAGCTTATTTATAGCTGATCTGCATGTGTGTGTACTCAATACAGGAGGGATCTTCGTGTAGCATCAGGGCAGAGCTGGTGGTACCCTGCACTGGTTGCTATCAGAAACTATGCTTGTGTGGAAAGAGGGGAAGACAAATCAGACTTCCACTAGTTTTATCCTGCCTTTTTGGCCAGACACTGCTGTCATTCTTGCATAGGGTTTTCCAAGGATCTGTGTCCTTCTCTGCTTTAAGGACTGCACCAGTGCTTTTACCTTTTAAAGTAGCTGTCCCCAACCACCATACATGAGAAGTAGCAACTCTATGAGCCTATGTGTTTGCTGCTGAAAAATATGTCTTTTAGTGATAATTTCTTGCATGTTTTTACGAACTGCTATGTATTTGTCATATGCCAACTGCAGGATGGCCTTTTTGGGAATACTTGAAGCTCCAGTTGCTGAGCTATGGTGGAATATGATGTGCTTTTCTAGTTGACATGGCAAACATCAACTAAGGGATTATGTGCATCTAGAGTTGTTCAATTTAGTCCTAAACTTTGCATAGGTTGAAACATCTTCCTGCTAAGGACTTGATGTCTTTCTGTGGATGCATCCACTCCAGCCTCTGTAACTTCTTATAGGGTGCATCCTCCATTTGTATGAATTTGTTTTGACTTTGCTTCAGTGTGGTATAAATGTATCAACTATCCTTACACTTAGTGCTACCAGTGATTTAAATGTGCTTACTGAGGTTTGGCAGAAGGCTACACAACTTTCTTCACACAGAGACCACCACAGAGTAGTCAGATGGCAATGATAATTATTTTAATGTGTCGCCAGAATGCATGGGATTCAAACTCATAACCTAGTGACAAAAGGTTTTGTTAAGTAATGTCTTTATAGTAATGATTTTACAGCTTTATCTAAGCCATTCTCCTTTTCAGCACCGTGAGGCTCGTCCAAACCCCTTCTGCAAAGCCAAGTCCCAGCCCTTTGATTTCACCACATGAAAAAAGCCCCTTAACACAGTTTTGGTTTCTGTGAGTTATGTCCAAGCAGGAGTTTGCACTCCTGCTTTTGAGACCAAGTGGATCTGGAACATATTCCTCCTCGCAGCAACCAGATGTTCTCACCATGACATCCATCCTGAAAAAGGACTCCACCGCATTCTTGTCCATCTGCTAACTCTGCAGCCCCAGCCAGTGGCCTTAATCCATCAAATAATTAGTTCCCATTTTGGATAATGTTCCTTCCACCTGAGACTTTTAGGCCCAACTATATTTCTCAAATGCTTTTTGAGCTGCTGGTTTTGCACCCTTGCCAAGGGGCCCTTGAGAGACCAGAGGAGAGAGAGAAAGCTTCGAGGAGGTACAATGCTCACTTTTTACATGCACTCCATACCCTCAGCCAAGGGGAAGTAGAGGATTATTAGTTGGAAATCCATGAGAAACAAAAACATCCCATCACTGGCAGCAAAAAATTCTGCTGAGCATTCTCATAGTAAAGCTAAAATCAAAGCTTTTTGAACAGTGCTTTCTACATCTGTCCTTCTTTCCTACTAGCTCAATTTTCTACAGCTTGCCTTTCCTCCTATTACTCTACTTCTAATCTTTCTTCTGATTTTTCACTATTATATTTTCCCATCTGCCTTTAAATAAATAAACAGCATTTTGCACTGGATTTTTCTCTTCTTTTTTTTTTTTCTCTTATTTCTTGCTTCCTACCTTCTTCTACCTCCACTCGTTGGGCAGGATAAAAGCAATGTTTTCTAGCACGTAAAGCAAGGGCAAGTGAATGCAACAGAATTTGTACCTCCCCTTTGTCTCCCCTCCTTACATTTCTGCTCAATATCTACACAAACCTCACCACCATGAACCCTGATTTACTCACAGGCAGTGGGCCAATAGAGGCACCTAGTACTAATTGGTGATGTTATGTTAGATTCTCTCACATCTCTTCCTGAGCAGCTTTCTTGCAAGGCTGTCATGTGGCAGAGGCTGAGTTTTATGTTGTTGGTTTGCACTAGGACAATGTTTATTCTTTCCTTCCTTAGCCCTGCCTAATTTTGGGTGTTTTCCAAAAGATCTCACCTCAACTTAATCACAAAGATGGTTTATTTCAGAAGGGTTTGGTGGTGTTATATGCTAGCTAGTCATTGTGCTAGTGGTTGGACAGTTAAGGAGTATGGGGAGTTCAGCTGAGGTTCAGGAAAACATCCACATGTCCTATGTTTTTGAGGTACCAGGATGTGGCAAGCCAAGATGTGCTGTGCAGTTATCACTCAGAGGTGATGTCTTTGCCAGTGGAGGGCTGTGTTCGCTGCCCAGGCTCTCCATGAAGGCTGTGCTGTCTGTACTGTCTTGTGAAAGTATTTTTAAGGCATGAATGTTATAATGAAAAGAGCAGGAATAAAGCTAGAGTGATCAAGTCAAGGTTTCCTAATGTTACAGTCTCCACCTCGTTTCTCACCAGTTGATTCAGAAAATTTGGTGTTCAATACCAACCTCAATACTGACAAAAAGGGAGATTTAAAATTTCTAGCCAATCTCTAAAGTCTTCCACTTTAACCTTGAGTGTGTGAGTGTTTTTACAAGCATGGACACTGTATCAGTTTGGGTCAGTTAGCATCTTCATCCTCTATATTTTAATGACAGGTAAACTGAGGTGCAGCATGTCTTGCTAATAGCATCTCAGTCTGTGCTTGCCATATCTGGGAAAATAACCCACGTCTCCTGAGCCTTAATCTGACTCGAAGCCAAAACTGTATTAGCGGATTAGGATCTGTGGTCTTTAGATCTGATAGATTTGAGCTGAAGGACTTTTGGTGTCCAGATTCCTCCTATTTCCTCACTCATGAAAACAACACAGTGCAATTTTATTTGCATGCCATGTCCTTGAGCTTATGTGAGGAGGGAGTCGGGGAGAAAGTAAAAAGCAAAAGTAGATGAGTGGAAAAAAAGGCAACATGAAAGAAAGGCATTGGAAAGCAAAGCAGAATCTGGAAGGAAGGGTGATGGGGTGAGAGGCAAGGGGAGAAAACAAGAGAAAGTAGCTTTTAAGGTTACAGGCCAGGGCGGCAGGAGTAGGAAGAGGTTAGGACGGAAAGAACTGTGAGATATTTAATCTCGGAGTGGCTGCAGCTCTTTAGCCAGGTGGCTAGTGGGATAACTGGCAGGAAGCTGGCATTTACCTGGATGCTAATTCCTCTCTTCCTGCCAGTCTGGCAGGATGAGTGCCTGCTCTCCCGGTGAGATGAGATCATTTGAAAAGCCCCCCTGGCCGCTATTATGAGGAGCGGCTGAATGCAGGCTCCAGCGCTGTGGCGTGTGATAAAGCACAGGAGCTGGGAGGGGAGGGGGCTGCTGGCGGTGGGAGTGCCGGAGACAGGCTGCTCATTTAGTGCTGCCAAGCTCTGTGTCTGATTAATTATGGAGCAGTTGATAAATAACATTGCGGAGATAGGTAAATCAAGGGGAAAGACGCAGGGAGCCAAGCAGAGCCGAGGGACTGGCACCGCTCGGGCCGCTCCACTCAGAGCCTGGTTGTTCTTGGCACCGGTGGCGCCTCGTTTGGCAGCGGCAGCTGGCAAGGGTGGCAGGCACAGGGGGTGGCAGTGAGAGGTGCAGGAACAGAGGGACAAGCATGCTGCTCCAGCCCACGTCACGGCTTTCCAGGGAACCATCCAAGTTACGTAGGTGGTCCCTGCTAATACAGCAAGCAAAAAAACTCTTTGTAGGCTCTGAGGCATTCATCTGCCTGGTCCCTGCAGCACGAGGGGAATGCTCTTCTCTCTGCTGCCCAGACACGTGAGAGGGCCAAGGGATTGGCAGGGAAGGGTGCTGAACCCAGTTGCTTTGTCTCCCTGCTCCTCCCAGTTGCAGGCTTTTGGTTTAATCCCCACACTCTCTCTTTCCTCCAGTTTAGAAGGGAATCTGTATTTCAGATGTCTGTGTAGCTCCCTTGGAGCACACTCTCCTATCACTGAACACCCCTTTAGCTGTTCCCTTTGGCTCCTACAGTTTACAGGTGGGTGCCCAGTGGGACACACCTGATACATCTTGGGTAGCTTTGGGTGGAGTTTGTCCTGAGGGACTCATATCCCAAGTTTGCCTGTGTTGGGCCATCTCACTGTTACACCCTTCACTCTGTGTCTTTTGGTGTTGCCTGGTTTTACCCCTGCTATTCCTTGTCCTTTGTCAGGACTGTTTTAGGCTTCAGATGTAAAGATCAGGAGATGTTACGCCAGTAATACCTACAGTGGAGAGCAAACATCTTGGTAGTGCCTATACACAAATGGTTTCATGTATTTGGGTAAAATGAAACCTAGAATAAGGCAGGAATTTAACCTAAGAGCAGCCTGACTCGTCCTGACCTTGCACAAGGGAGAGAATTCCCCTTCAACAAGGACTGGAAAGCAGCAAATATTGACTTTATATCAAATTGTGTAGTGTCTACCAAAGGTCTACATCTGAGGTGCAAGGAAGCAGTCAGCTGATGGTCTCATGCTAATAACTGCAGGCAAGTCTTCAGTTTCAAGCAGGGGATGAGCATGGGAAGGTTGATGTGACAAAATAGCATCTGAGAGAGATGGGTATGGAAAGAATCCTATTGTTTTCTGTGGAGTAACTCCACAGCCAAGTTCTTCTTGCCAGAGCTTTACACATGAGTGTATGTTTGTGCCTGTAGATGTAAATAAGTGGGTACCACCAGTGAAATCCCAAGATCAGTGAAATGTGAAACTGTTGGAGAGCACCACAGTGTAATAGCAGAGTCTCTGGGTACTGGCCCAGTGAAGAGGCAGAAGGTGGTTGCAGGGACTGGTCCCTTCTGCTTTAGCAGAAAGTGAGGCAGTGCTTTGAACTGAATGAACACTGTAGTAGTAAGCTGGCTTGAAAAGTTTATAAAACATGAAATGACTGTTCCCAAAGGGAAATTCCATTTCATGGTACTGTGAAGAGCAGGGACCAGTGGGGAAAAAACACAGTTAGCTCTTCTGCGTGAGCTCTCAATCTGCTTCATGGAAGTGTGGACACAGGATGCTAAACATAAGATGTCATGAACTGTGAAGCAGCAGCTGCCTTTATTGTTTTGGTTTGGTTTTTTTTCAGTGCAGATAATTAAGTAGTTGGAAGAGCATCAAAATAAGCAGACATCTTTCAGGAAAAGCAACCCCATGGGACTTCTCAGCTTTTAGGTCTCTGTATTTCCTTATTCTACCTATTTCTAGTTTTCTCTTGATTGTGTCTTTGAGCTATCCCTGGAACATGTGAAAAAGAAACTGACTGGCTCTTCAAGTCTCAAAGAGAAACCACTTCTATTCTTGGCCCCAAGCTCAGTGCCAAAGCTTTTGTAATAAAGCTATGTGGTAAATTTTAAAGCTTAGCTAATTTTAGAGCTTGAAGGCATCTGATGAAGACTATCCAATGCTCTAGATCCTTCTTTCACTCTTGTCTTTCTCTTGTTATAATGGTTAAATCTGAGCACACTCAGTGTTAGGGAATGTTGCTATTGTAAATCCAGCTCCAGATTCCAGTTCTGGGATTTGGATGATCTATTTCTAGAATTATTTCTAGCTTCAATAAAATGACAAAAGGGGGGAAATCCCCTCAAACCCCCTAGAGTACCTCTCTTCTTACTATATTGCCCCTCTAAGAAACAACTTAAAAAATAAATCCTCTGTTGCTTAGATTTACAAGAAAATATAAAATCAGGATAGATTTAAAAAAATATAATAATTCTGTTTAGGATTGAGCAGTGTCACTAAAGACCTAACAACCCCACAGTGCCAGCTCTGTACAACTATCTGTAAATCTAGAAATGGAAAAAAAAAAAAAAAAAAAGTCTAATCTAGTCTGAAAACCCCAGATGAATAAAAAGTGAAAGAAATAACTCGGGTAAGGCAAAAGGCACGAGTAATTTAAATCTGTGAAGTGTGTTCTTTCCAATAATCTATTTTAAAGAGCTAATGGCACAGTGCAGAAAAAATGTTATAACAATCTAATGAGGTCCCATTAAGTTTCCCTTCCATTAAGTTCTTTTGGGTCCTATCTAGGCTAGTAAAACAGGTAATTTAAAACAAAACCTGTTTCTTCAGCCTAAACATGTGCTTGGTTAAGAAGGAGACTTGGGAGTTGATGCAGCCCGGGTTCTCTTGCTTGCTCTGCCACCAAACTATGAGCCTTTGACTACAAAACCTCCTCATCTGGGCCATAACTTCCCAGATCGGAACACTCAGTTATGTTCATGTATCAGACTGGGTAGGGGAAAGAATAATTCCCAGGGGAGAGCTAGGGGTGCTATGAAAAACATAAGTGTGTTTTGCAGACATGTATATATGCATTTAAATATGTTCACAGGTGTGTGCATATGTATTTGTCCCTCAAAACTGTACACAGCACACTCAGAGCTTGCCAGGGTTTGTTGTATGCTGGATGTAAACTTGTTAACTTAATTTCAACTTTCCTGAGAGCAAGAAAAAGCACAAGGCCTTGCAATTGTATTCACCCAGCCCTGTTACAGTCCTGCAAGCAGCCTGAACAGGAGCAGCTTTGACCCATGCAGGTTCTCAGTCAGGGAAAGCTGGACAGACAGGCCTGCCTTCTCATGAGCCTGATTGCCTTCCACCGCTTTTAATTACCAGCCTTTGCAAAGGTTCCTCTGGGAGAAAATTAGCCATCACCTTCAACGGCAGCAGGCAAGACACCAGTTCACTCAAGAGCTGTCAGCTAACTTCAGCCCCTGTCTTGCTGAACCATCCTTTATTTAATCAGGGTCGGAGGAGCAGCCGTGCCCGGCACTCAACTCTGCAGGTGGGGAATGATTTACTGCCCTGCTATCAGAGAGCTCTTTAATCTTGTCTTTATGAACACTTAGCACCTACAAATCACCTGGTTTGGCTTGAAATACATCACCTGCTTCATGCCTTGGTGCCCCAAAGGGGAGGATGTCAAAGGTACATCTTGTTTACACGACAGGCTGCTTTATGGGAGCAGCCCTATTGCTTGTGTGGCAAACCCCACCCCAGCCCTCACCTTCCTCTCCTTCTGGAAGCTCTTGTAGTGCATGATCTCATCCTCTAGATATCCTCCAGAAGCTCTTCAGTCTGTTCAACCTGGCTCCTCACCTCTTCAATTCTTTCACCCAGGAAGCCAAACAGGACATTTATATGCTCTGTTCCCTTAACTTTCTGGGAGTTTCGCTGCTTCAAACCATGTTCCTCCAGATGCAAAAGGAAGGCAAGAGTAGCTCACGATCAATGCTTAACATCTCTACAGATGCTTTTTATCCCAGGTGGCTTCAAACTGCTTTCTATTCAGCCATCCCACTAGGATGGTGCAGCAGGCTTTGGGGTAGAGCAGGATAACCGTGACTGTTAGCTGTGCTGTATGCCAGTTTGGGACAAGAATTAAGGAGTTTAATTGAAGTGAGACATGTAATTGAAACTGCAGGGGGAACCTAAGGATAGACAGCAATTATACAAATTAGGACATCGTGACACCGTAGCTCTGCTTTAAGAAAGAAAAGACCTCTGATTTCAAAAAAGAACAATAACCAAAAAGAAAAACCTCAGGCTTTTAAATGAGTAGAGATGAGCAGAATTAGAAATCTTACTGGAAAGGCAGAATCTCTAGCAGCCTGCAGCCCCTCAGTATCATGAAGGGGCAAGATTTCTTAAAAGCTCAGAGAGCAGACATCTGCTGCTTTATTCAACAGAACAAATTCCTTCCATGTACTTTTGCTAAAACTCCTTTCTTTGCTGCAAGCTTGTGCTTACTGTCTGGAAAGGAAGAGTTGCCAGTCAGGTTTTCAAACGGAGAGGGACCATGCACATCAAGGATGTTTGAGACCTTCTTCAGACCTCATAGGGCCTTAAAATGAAGGTGCAGTATCTTTCTTTAGGGTTCTGTGACCCTCCTTGGATAAACCACCCATTAAACCCTCTCATCAGCCTTTGCTCTTGCCACAGAGAAGATAGGAGCCTGCAATGCCCAAAAGCCTTCCATCTTTCTCTTGACCTGCATATCTGAAAAGATTTTGGTATAGATATTGGACAACTTCCTCAAGGACTTCCTTTGGAACTTTCCCCCTACTTTCCAGAGACAGGAATGAAGTTCCTTGAAAAGGGATAATCCAGTCTGGCAGAAGGTGGTGATAAGTATGGTCATGAATCTTTAGCTAGCAACTTTTTCTCTCTCTGTTGACCATCTCGTTCATAGACATGAATTTTGGTATTATTTTTAGCATGAACAGACCAAATGGAGTTGGGGGAGGAAGGAGTAAATGTGGAGCTGACAGTATAATGTGAGCCAACATGCAGGCACTCTGCATTACAAAGAAATGAAGGATGGCATGTCATACATCAGCAGGAACAATAAAACATGATAGATTTCTTAACCTCAGCATCAATCTCAGATGAACTTGTCTAGTTCCTTCTGTAACAGCCAGGCTGAGGTAGTCTCAAAAGTTTCTAGCTGTTTCTAGAGCCAGAAGCTTCCATCTCACAATGTGTCAAGTTCAGAGATGCCCTTCATATTGTAATGTCTTGGTACAGTGGTACTGGTATTGACAAGATACTATGGTCCAGGCCAGAATCATGGTTTCAGGTTCCTTCTCTTCCAAGAAAACAGCTAGAGATTATAATTTTCAAAGCTGAAATGGCCCAAAGTTATCTGGCAGCCTAAAACCCACAATTTGTGTTTAATAGACCAGGACATCTCCAAGCTCATATTAGCCTTGGGAGAAATTGCTGAGTGTTCCCAATTTCTGAAAAGCACTTAGAAAGGAGTCTTAAAGTGATTGGTATTTCAGGATTAGGTAGACTTCAAGGATCTCAGGCAGATCTGAAATTAGAATAAAACAAGGTTTCAAGTGAGGTTCATTTCATCAACAGAAGAAATAAGTCAAATTTCCCTATTATTTCCAAATATTAAATGTTTTAATGAAAAAAACCCCATATATATCCTGAGGCAATGTTTAATGCAGTGATGCAGAGTATGAGTCAGAGGTGCACCCCCTAGACTGAGAGGACATATGGGAATGAGGGAAGCTTGCTGCTTATTCTGTTCTGGTCTCTGTCAAAGGGAGGATAATGACTGGGCTGTTATGTAGTCTGACCGTACACAGCAGCAGTGGTTCCATCTTTATCTAGATCTCTATTTATCTAGAGATGAATAAAAACTGTACTTTAATGTCTAGACTAGCTTCAATAAAAATAACCATAATGGAGCTTAATGGGTATTTTTATTGTGGCAAGTGCAGTGTGTTGTCCAGATCTTTTTGAAAAATGTTCTTCTCATCAGCTTCAGTAGCCCTTTCAGGAAATCTCCACAATGGAAATGCCTCTTCAATATAATTTCATCTTGCTAGACAGCCAACCAGCCAGTGTGTGCACAGCTGTCAGCTCACTGCAGCCTTTTCTTTAGCTGTGCTCTGAACACTCCATCTACAAGGTGGCAGAGGACACCTTGTTCTGTGCAGCTCCTCCTCCCTCTCTCAAAACAGTAATTTTTCTTGTTTCTTTCCTGCTGTCAACCACTGTTCCTTGGTGGAGCATCTTCTGGTCCAGTGGTGAATGGGGCATGTATTGGTATTTCGAGTAGTTCTTGTCAGTTGAGAACTAAGAAACATTTTCTGCTTGCTTTCAAAAACAGAAGTGTTTTCCTTTTACCCTGCATAGCTGCTTTATATATCTTTTTTTTCTGCAACTTTTGCTTTTGGTCTGAATTAAATGATAGTGGAGTCTGAGTAAGAAAGTTCTGAAGAAAGCTAACCTGCCAGGTGGAAGGGAAGGATTTAGAGTGGTGAGAAATGCAAGGAGCAAGAGAGGTGACAATGAATGTTGGGAAAGATTTTAAAAGTACTTTCAACTGGCCCACATGTGCTCATACTTAAGTCAAAGATAAGCTGGTGCTGTGTGCATTTAAATATCCTACCTGGTAAAACTCTGCAGCTCAGGAAAGGAAAGAGCATGTGGATTAAAAAGAGAGGATTTCCAGTGGACACCAAGGGGTCAGTATGATGACCCAGTGCTGAGAATGAGCATGTGCTGTTAAAAGCACATATGTCTTTTTTCTTGGAACTTTGTTGTGTTTTTAGTGCCTCTGCAGTTCTTGTTTTACCCAACTGGCACATGCAGTGCAACTTAGCTATGTTTGTACATTGCATTCTCAGTGGAGAAAATGGCCCTTCTGCTGTTGAGAAGTATGGAAAGGTGGTTGACTGCCTATGAAAATTAGTTCCAAAAGCTAATACACATCTCTGGCCAAACTGTTCACTCTTTAAAAAAACACCCCCAACCATATAATGAAATTACTTGATGATTGCTATTTTGTGTAAGGCATCAGTCATCCAATAAGGGAACGGTGCAAATACCATGGGACTGAAGTGACTAATGATCTACTACATAAAATGGTATAAATAAAAATGAGAGACTTGAAAGGATGTCAAGTTTTAGACTAGTCCAGCCATGCTGCTGAGTCAGCCTGCCATTTGGTGAACAGCTCAGGCCCTTGCAGAGAGAGTGGGCAAGCGAGAGAAAAAGGGCTGGTGCTGTTGTGCAACTTCTATTTCTTGTGCTGTTTTTCACTTTTGAAGTTTAAAATAAAAAATAAAATGTAAAACCTCGACAAATTTTATTTTGTCTATATGAAAAAAACCCAACCCCAACCGTAATAGAAGCAAGCTGCCTTTATGCATGCCATGGGCTGAAATCTGTTCACAGTAGGCTACTTGGTAAATAAATGATTGTGTGATTCTTTGACAAATATGTTGTTATTTGCTAGTAGCATAAAAATGAGAAAATGGCTATGGTCCTTGCTTGCTGCTTGTGAGTTGGGAAGTCA
The DNA here is from genome assembly GCA_013401355.1 of Ceyx cyanopectus. Lineage (NCBI taxonomy): Eukaryota > Metazoa > Chordata > Aves > Coraciiformes > Alcedinidae > Ceyx > Ceyx cyanopectus. Next base: position 100,411 of record VYZU01074763.1, on the reverse strand, counting down.
CTGGAGGAGGAGGTGGTGTGCTGAGGTTGTCAGACCAATGTTAGAGGGGGAGTGAAACCAAAATGGGAGTAGTTTCATGTGTAGTTGCTGCTGTCTTCTTGAAACTTGGTACTTTCTGTGTTGAGTTTTGCTGGGAACATGTTAGGACCTCTAGTTAGCTCGGGATCTTGTGACATCTGTGTGTCTGTTGACCTCCTTTCATGTCTGCCATTTCTGTGCAGATGACTTGGGTACTTTCTTGAGTCTGTGTTTTGTTTCCAAAGTGGAACTCTGTATGCTTCCTGGCTTTGCTGAGAGGAGGACTGGAAGGATACTTTATATTGAAGACCTGTTTTTTGTTTGTCAAGTAATGTTAATTTTAAAAGCTAATAATGCAAGATGAGTATACCTAAAAAAGTTAAGCTGCTGCTTTGCATACTTTGTGACTTCTTGCCACTTCTGACCTGACTATTTCTGCCATCACCATTTTGTCATCAGCTCAGCTGTGACCAGCTGCTGAAACATCCCTCAGATAGACTTGCTTTTGGTTTGGGCTTGGCTTTTGCTTTTGTTTATTGTTTTGGTTTGGTTTTTTTTCTAGGGAAAAGGAAGCTACAGTGATGGTTTTCTTTATTCTGTAAAATTATGTCCACTTAAAATCATAAGCATTCTCTTTGCTTAAAACAGAGAAGTCCCGAGGGGACAAATCAACGGGTGCTAAGTAAATAACATGCAATCAAAACTAGAAAATGAAGCTAAGAGCTGGAAGCAGTGGGGGAAACAGGGAATAGAAAATAAAAGATGAATCTAAAAAACAGATATTGGAGAGAGAAGCACTGTGGAAGGAATGAGAAGCAGAAAAAGGCATTCAAGCGAGTTATTCATATTATCATCTGGGACTTCCCACAAAAATTCTTCCTCTCCATCCAGTGCCCTTTTCTAGTAATCATGTCTGAGTGGTGCAAAGGCAAGCAGACAACATGGGGGGGAAACCTGTAGACTTTCCCTATTTAAATAACAACTGCATCTTGCATCCATTCTCAGAGCCCAGTGCCAGTTTCTTTACCTGTCCTTTGCCAGAAAAATACTCCAGAAACTCTCTCCTGAGCCTGCTGCCAGGAGGGGCAAGGTCCAGCACGTGTCAACAGAAAGGACTAATTTCTCCTTTCTTCTAACAAAAAAGAACAACCCTACACCATTCCTGTAGCTTGCTGGTTGGAAACAGTGTAGAATTGCTTGCTTTAGTAGTGTTATGGTGTCCTGCCTGGATTCTTTCCATGGGTACAGATGGGCACAGGGTTCCTGTAGTCATTTTTCATATCTGCTGTTTCTGTGTCTTGGGCACTCCAAGGCATTCCAAATGGCACCAACCCTACATTTAGGCAAGTGAAGAGAGCCCTGGGGAAACATCCTCCTTGGCAGAGTGTGGCCACAGATGCACTCAGGGGAAGGAGCAAAGCCATCTGGGCTGGTAGTTTGATGGGGGGGCCCCTTCCAGGAGATTGCTGCTGGTGTGGAGAAAAGAGGGTGGCAATAGTCTGATGGGAAGGTGTGTTGAGAAGAGGGAAGAGACAGATGCGACAATGAAATTGCATGTGGCAGTTGAGATAACACAGCCTTCCAAGGATGGTGTCAATGCCATGGAGAAGTTAATGCTCTCACGTGCTGCATGTCACACAGCCAAGGCTGTCTCGGTGCAGGGTGCAAGCTGCATGGCTACACTGCCATAGCTATGGCATGGAGCACAGCTGACAGTGTCATTGTCACAGCACTCCTGAATCATTGGCACCACAAACTGGTCATTACCAGCCTGCTGTTAGATCACCATCCTTCAGCAGTGGCAGGACAGCTAGTATACAAAAGTCTGGGCAGTAGACAAGTCTGGTCCTGTGGCCCTGTCTCCAGCCTTCAACATGATCTGCTGTTCTGTGCTGAGCTCCTTGCACAGAACTCTGAGAGTACCTTCATCACAGCTCCACAACCTCTCTATCCTGTGACCCTCCAAGGAGGCAGTGTCCAGTTTGCTGAAAAGTGGAGTAGCTTGAAGATGGGAACTAGGAGCATCCTCTGCTAGGAGCATATCTTCTTCAAATATAAATAGGAAATTGCTCAGATATCTAATAATTTTTTTTTCTTTCAGTAAATAGTAGAACAAAAGTGATGATGACAGTTCCTTTTGCCATCTATTTCAATGAATAATCTTTCACAACTCATCCTATTCCACATTTATGTACTTCTTAAGGACTCCAGATGACTTTTCAAAGCCTCCATGTTGGAGGAATTACCTTAAAGGAAGGGCAGGAAAGAAAAAAAGCTAAATGTATTCATTAAAAAAATGGGATTCTATGGTCAGTGAAGCAGGTTTTAAATATTTCCTTAAGCAAGCAATTAGAATCAAACATTTCGGAGCAAATGCGAGGGGTTTTTGTTTGTTGTTTTGAGTTTGTGTGGTGGTTGTTGTTTTTTGATAAAGCTTATTTCTAAATTAACGTAGAAAGTATACATTTTCTCCCCTTCCACTTTGCCCTCTATTTTTCTGTATGATTTTTTTTTTTCCTTTTCTGTTTTTCATTTACAATTAAGTTGCTAGAAGTGGTAACACTTTCTCACTTTCAGGAAGATTTGCAGGCCATCTGCCCTTTCCTTTGGCACAGCCTCAAGGGGACAGCAGTGGAGGTGGGTTGAGGGACTCTGCATCTCCTGAAGGGCCCATGTCTCCAACTTCCTTGGTTTTCCATGGGTCTGGGGACAGGAATGGTTTGGAATGAGCAGCCAAAACAACCCTCCTTTCCCTGAGCCAGAGCCTTTCCCCAGGGCACTGGCACTCTCAGCTGATCAGTTCTCCCCAGGATCCCTCCCCAGTGTGAATGTTAATTAGGAAGGGTACAGGCAACTGATTTATAATATTCTTGAAAATCTGAATAGATTGCTGTAACGATCAGAATTAATTACTCTTTTCAAGATTTTATGTTTCCAAGCTTCCCTTTTTCCTCCTCTTCCATCCCCCCACCTCCCCTCCCTGCCAGCCGCATCATCCTCTTTTCCCTCTGGAGTCCTTCCACCCTGGCTCCCAGCCAGCTCTCGACAATAAAGTCACATGCTAATCAATAACACTTTTATTGAGAGTGACAGACAGGAGCTAACTGCACCAAAGGAGTAACAAGCTCGGCCAGTAGTAAATGCTCTCTCCTCAAATCCCAGTCCTCATCCTTTGCTTGCTGCCTCTTCAGCTTCCCTTCAACATCTGTCTCAAGCTTCTGCTCCTCCCGCCAGCCCTGGAGACTCAGTGGCTTTCTGATGACCCTGCCTAAAGTGCCAGTGGCCTCCAGGCCTGCTGACAGGAGACATTTGGTCTCTGGGACTTCAAGATCCTTCAGCCTTGACGATGCTGCTTTAGTGCACTGGTTCACAGGGGCACGTAGCTATTTTTGTTTGGAATTCAAGCTTGCTTTGTGGGCTAAGAGCAGATGTCTGCAGAGTCAGTCCCATATCAGGCATAGCCCACAGCAGCATGTTCTTTTCCCAGTACCCTTGAAGTCTTGTGTTAACACCAGACCTGTCTGACACTAAGATAAGGATTGGTGCAACTAAACTCTGCATCTATGGCCAGGCCAAGGCTAGTGCTTCCTCACTGCACTTAAATGGGACACTCACTCATTTCTCTTCTGACTTGGTCTTGGAGCTGCTCATGGGCAAGGGCACTGGTCTGGGAAATGACTGCCTTTCCTGCATCAGGAGATCCTCTGGCAGGGTAGGGGAGCAGAGTGCTTTAGAAGAAGCCTTCAGCATCCATCTCCAGCACAACTGCCTGCCTCTCCACTCCCGAGGGCAGGCCATTTCTTCTCAAGCATGCTGCACTGCTCTGGCAGAGCTCCTGTTGTTTGCCATGACTCATTCAATAGTACATTAAAGCAGGTCTAAGACAAACTGAGAGGCTAATTGTTCCCAGACGGTGAGAAGATAGAAGCTGTCATAAAAAAACATTGCTGGCTATTGCTGTAGCTGCTTTCCTGAACCAGGCAAAGCTTGGTTAGAATGGAGGATCAGCATAAGAGGATCAGACTTTCTGATGTGCCTGCAAGAATGACACATCATCCTCTTCGTGCCACCTCCACAGCCCCTTGCTTTGCCAGAGATGTGGTCAGCTGCAGATATGCCTCGTCCTCATCACTGTTTCTACTTAGCAGGCAGAGAAATCTTGCTAACTACCCTCATCTTCATGGGCAGTGCAGTCACCCCACACCACTTTGCCTTGTCTTGCTCACCAGCATAGCTTCTGCCTCGTAGAAAGGGGATGTTGGTCCCCACATTCCATTCCATGCCAACTGATACACAGCAATACATCAATAGATCTGGTGTTATGCTTGTCTGGCGTGATACAGAATCCCAAAAAGAGGTTAGCAGAGACACCTCTGCATGTTTAGAAAACTGCCCTCTCCATACCACCTCCTTACAGTGTGTTTGACCTATCTGCAGTCCTCCAGATCCCAGCTCAGGGGTGTTTTGAAGGGAGTAGGATTAGTTGAAGGCTTCCAAAAAGAAACCTCTAAGGTTGCAAGAGAGTTCTAGGTAAAGTGACAATAATTGCAATTCTTGAATAATTATTTCTTCTGTCAGAAGTATAAGACTCAAATTTGCATGAAGTTAAAAAAAAAAAAGTGTTTTTCATTAGAAAGTTGTAATTTCTTTTATGGGTTTCTGAAACTTTCTTTTTCATTTCTGAAAACAAAAACCAAACAAAAAAAACCCAAACAACAAACCAAAACCAACAAACAAACCTTAATTTCTGGCAGGACATATCCTATAAAAATTGGAAAAAATAATAAAAAAAACCCCAAACCAACAAACAAACAAGACTAGGTCTGATAAGGTTGTTTTTTTTTTTAATTTGTTTGACTGGTGTTTTTTTTGGTGGTTTTTTTTGTTTGATTGGTTTTTGTTGTTTGATTTTGTGGTGGTGTTTGTTTGTTTTGTGTGTCTGTTTTGCCTTTCATTTTTAAAGTGCACCAGTGTGTTTGGTGGGGTTGTAATGTACACAGATGAGGATCTTTGGCCTTCTAAAGGATAAGCTGAGATCCGTTTTCTGGATCCTTTACTGAGTTGGTAAATCATTTATTGTGATGTTCTGTTGTACATAACACAGTAATAGAGCTTCATAAAATATAAATAGTAAAAAATACTTCGGTTCTATTAACAACCTGTAACTGATGCACTTGAACTCTTTCTCATTTTCCTTTTTAATTTCTCTGTCTTGTAAAGTGAAGTGTTTTATGATTGCAAATAAAAATGAATTTGGTGGATCTCATCTTAATTTTATCATCTCAAAACCATAGTTTCACCTTCTGCCTTGTATTTTATAGTCTTAGTGTAAGGAAGATGGAGGGCAAGAGGGAGAAGAATGGAAGCTTGAGGTGCTGGAAGGCTAGGGAGCTGTGATGGAGCGGGGGGAACTGGCTGAATGGTAGCAGAGAACCCAGCCCCTGACAGAGAGGGGCTTGGGCTGAGGTCAGGGTGCTGTCAGTCTCAGAATCTTGTGACCAATCTTGCTCAGACTTGTTCTTGGCTCACGCTGGGGATATCGATCCCTGACTTCCATGAATTGCTAAATCCTCTTTCAAATTAAAATAAGTGAATAAATAAGCAGAGGTGGAAATGCAGGAAGCAGTCCATTTCAGATTACTTTGCAGATCAGGAGCCAAGTGAGTAATCTAAGTCATTGAGATTTACTTGCAACAGCAGGACTTAAAGGGGTTGCTTCTGATGATAATGGACCCAGGACCCTGGTGACTCCCTATGGGGAAGGTTTGCTACACTTGCCCATTGAAATCCCTTCTTTCACTTCAATTCAGAAATTCATTGCACTGAATGTGGTTGCTGGCAATGACCCAAACCACTTCTTCTTTTTCATCTTCCCATGATAAGGGAAAGCCTCAAATCTTCCTTTATCACTTAAGAATGTTTCACTGGCTTCAGCCTGGAACATCTCAAAAGAGGGATNCAAACCAAAACCAACAAACAAACCTTAATTTCTGGCAGGACATATCCTATAAAAATTGGAAAAAATAATAAAAAAAACCCCAAACCAACAAACAAACAAGACTAGGTCTGATAAGGTTGTTTTTTTTTTTAATTTGTTTGACTGGTGTTTTTTTTGGTGGTTTTTTTTGTTTGATTGGTTTTTGTTGTTTGATTTTGTGGTGGTGTTTGTTTGTTTTGTGTGTCTGTTTTGCCTTTCATTTTTAAAGTGCACCAGTGTGTTTGGTGGGGTTGTAATGTACACAGATGAGGATCTTTGGCCTTCTAAAGGATAAGCTGAGATCCGTTTTCTGGATCCTTTACTGAGTTGGTAAATCATTTATTGTGATGTTCTGTTGTACATAACACAGTAATAGAGCTTCATAAAATATAAATAGTAAAAAATACTTCGGTTCTATTAACAACCTGTAACTGATGCACTTGAACTCTTTCTCATTTTCCTTTTTAATTTCTCTGTCTTGTAAAGTGAAGTGTTTTATGATTGCAAATAAAAATGAATTTGGTGGATCTCATCTTAATTTTATCATCTCAAAACCATAGTTTCACCTTCTGCCTTGTATTTTATAGTCTTAGTGTAAGGAAGATGGAGGGCAAGAGGGAGAAGAATGGAAGCTTGAGGTGCTGGAAGGCTAGGGAGCTGTGATGGAGCGGGGGGAACTGGCTGAATGGTAGCAGAGAACCCAGCCCCTGACAGAGAGGGGCTTGGGCTGAGGTCAGGGTGCTGTCAGTCTCAGAATCTTGTGACCAATCTTGCTCAGACTTGTTCTTGGCTCACGCTGGGGATATCGATCCCTGACTTCCATGAATTGCTAAATCCTCTTTCAAATTAAAATAAGTGAATAAATAAGCAGAGGTGGAAATGCAGGAAGCAGTCCATTTCAGATTACTTTGCAGATCAGGAGCCAAGTGAGTAATCTAAGTCATTGAGATTTACTTGCAACAGCAGGACTTAAAGGGGTTGCTTCTGATGATAATGGACCCAGGACCCTGGTGACTCCCTATGGGGAAGGTTTGCTACACTTGCCCATTGAAATCCCTTCTTTCACTTCAATTCAGAAATTCATTGCACTGAATGTGGTTGCTGGCAATGACCCAAACCACTTCTTCTTTTTCATCTTCCCATGATAAGGGAAAGCCTCAAATCTTCCTTTATCACTTAAGAATGTTTCACTGGCTTCAGCCTGGAACATCTCAAAAGAGGGATTTTTATATTATTTTTTTTTCTGTATTTAGACTATAGAGCTGGTGCAATGTTGGGGAATATAGTGACCACTTGATCTCTCAGACTAAAATTACCATTTGTGGAGATTCCTTCATCAGACTTTTATCAGAAGACTTGTCTCCTTCTGAAGTACAGTCCCCTTGGAGCTAGCCTGTGACATCTGTTTGTAAGTGTTCTTTGCAGAGAACTTTTAGTGCTTGTACTTGTGCTGGTCTACAGATGCTGCTTGGGAGGGACTTTTCAAGGGCTCTGAAGTTTCAGCTTTTTTTTTTCCAGCACTACTGGGCAAAGACAGGTGTGGTCCTTGACCTTGGCTGGGTACCAAGGTGCTCACCAAGCCACACTATCATTCCCCCACTCAGCAGGGCAAGGGGGAGAAAGTAAGACGGAGAAAAAAACCAAACAAAACCAAACTTGTGGGTTTAGATAAAGGCTGTTTAATGAAATGAAAGCAAAGGCTTCACATGCAGGTGAAGAAAAACAAGATTTCTACTTACCATCAGGAGGAGATGCCTGCTTTCCTTTTTGGGAAGCAGGGCTCCAAATGCACAGCAGTTTATCCGAAGAACAAGCAGATGCTGCCCCTCATCCTCCCTTTCCTAGCTTTTATTGTTGAGCTGCCATCATATGGCATGGAATATCCTTTTGGTCAGTTTGGGTCAGGTGTCCCAGTTGTGTCCCCTTCCAAAATCTTGTCCACTCCATCCCACTGCAGGGGCAATGTTGGGGAAAAAACCAGCCTTGGTGCTGTGCAAGTCCTGCCCAGCAGCAGCCATAGCACAGGGGTGTTATCAGCACCTTTCTAGGTGCTTTCCAGGACAATGCACAGCACTATGAGGGGAAAATTAACTCTATCAGGTGGGTCATCCTAGGACAAAAAAAACAGAACTAAAGGGAACAAGCCTTTTCTTTCTGCTTCTGTCTTCCTGCAGTTTAACTGCCAGGCAGTGGAGGATTAAAGCTAAATTAACCCAGCATCTTCACCATGTTCACCTATTGCTTGTTAGTTGTCCATGTTGACATTTTTAACTCTGAGAGGCATAAGAATATGGCCCTGTGGATGAAAGAATAAAATTGTGTTTTCCCTCTACTCTTACTAAAATAAAATACAAACTGATGCTTCAGGGAGGTGTGTGTTCAGGGGAACTCTCAGTCCCAAGGGCAGCCTTTTCCTAGGCAACTGAGTGGACACAGTCTGCCATAAAAAATACCAGGCTGAGTCCAACCAGCAATTTTGCCTCTCAGTAGTGCATATGGGAACAAATTGATGGGAGGGGATATACCATGGCACTGTGGGAATGGGAGGGAGCAGATAAATTACAACCCAGCATCACAGAGAAGTGCAATTATCATTGAGCTGCAACCTGCTGATCCCTCTGCTTTACCTCTCCCTTTTCTTGGCTTTCTGGACTGGAGGAAGAGTAAAATGGTGCTCAGTAGCTCATAAGCATGCTGATACCCATCAGGGGCTCTTACCCCTCAAGATCTGTGCACCTACAGTTCTTCAGATGGTCACTCTTGTACCGTGTTGCTTTCCTCCTCTCAGTCTTTGCATGAACAGTGTTTTGATGTCCTGGGGAATCTGGGTGATGCCCTAACAATCTCTCTCAGCAAATGGGTGATGGTCAGTCTTGTGGATCACTGAAAGCACTTGGTCATGCAATATATTAGTTAAAGCTCTCAGATTTTAATATTATTCCACCAGGTAGAGGAGTTTGTGTGCACGTATGAGTGTGTATGCATGTGAAAATCCTCGCTGACATGTCATCCCTTATTGAGCAAAATATTGACAGGTTTGGAGATGGAGAGGAGACGGGAAAGAACATTGTGCCTTTCTGGAGTGTTAGAGGGCCTCTTGCTTTCTGCATTCAGCACCTTGCTCTCATCTTGTTCGTGCACGTGTGCACAAACACCCCCCACCCCTACAGCCTCCTCTTCCCTGCACGGAGCCAGAAGCAAGGAGAGTACATATTTCCTCATTGTGGAACAAAATCTTTTTTAGAAAAAGAATAAAACTTCATTAGAATATTAATTCAAGGCTTTTATTTTTTATAGTCCCCTTTTTATCATTTTTATTGCTAGGTTTAAAAGGAGGAGATTCCCTACATTAGGGAGGCAGCGAGCTGTTTTACGTGGAGTACCCAAGTGCCATTTAGCAGCATCAGCTTTGGGATGGAGGCTGTTGCTTTTGTGCCTGACTCACTCATCCTGCCACTTTGTGCTTTGATTTGATGCTGTCTGAGGCTGCTTTTGTGCTGTGTGTTTGTCCTGTTACCATCCACGTATCTTGTCTTTCACGAGGAGCTGGAGCCACAGCATTTGTGAATTCCCACCTGTGTAGTGCTTGTTAATTGTTTCCTTCCGCACTTCTCTAAGGGAGACTGAAGCTGGGGGTGGTTGTGAGCCAGCATTTCCTCACTCATCCCTGTGCAGTGACTCTTGTAAGGTAGAAGTTACACATGTCAACATCTACCTAATAACAACATGTGAATTGTGCAGAGCCCTGAGCTCTCTGTGAGGGAAACATGACCTTCATTATAATGATACAGTTGACATTTTCCCTGTGACACTTATTGTAACATCCTTGCTTCCTCTTAGCATCTGTGGGCTTCTCAGGCAGCTTGTTCAAGCAATCTGGAGTTGTGATGAAACCAGGCAGGAAGAAGGAGGCTGAGATTTGAGGGGGGGAAGAAGGAGGTTGGTGTATGGAAAGAGGATTCTTTGGAGTATCAGAGCACACAGAGCATTCATCAACGTGAGCTAGTCCAATCCTCTCCCCTGTGTCTCATCTCTCTGCCTGGGGATTCATAAGCACTCTGCACTGCAGAATCTAGCATCCCTACTGCTTGCCACTGGCAATCCTGCTACTGGTGGCAATGCTGCTCCCAGTAGTAGGAACCTTATCTTCCTGGGCAGTCAAGCTCAAGAAGGAAGTCCAGGGGCCCCTGTTTCATTTTTCAAACAGCTTGGAAACCAGGCTGACTCGGACATCCCATGTTACAGCATGCTAAATAGAGTTTGTGTTCAGTTAATCCAGGAGATGTGGTCCACTTTCAAAATGTTTGTGTGCTCTCCTACTGATATGTTGTAGCTGGCTAGGATTTGACTCATCTTGAGGGAAAATCAGGCACCAGTGGTCGAAATCCAGAATCAAGTGTGCTGACCCAGCTCCAAGAATCTTTTTTTAAAATCTTTCTGTTTTGCTGCTCTGCCCCACTTGTTTTTGGGTTTTTTTTTCCTGTCTTTTAGGCAAAGTCCCAAATGTATCCACAGTGAGGAAGTCCCTATTGTAGTAGCAGGGTTTTGGGACTGGTTTCTATGCTGAAGTCAACTACCCCTGAGCCAGCTAATGCTTGACCAAAATAAGTCTTTGCACATTAAGAGCTTCTGTTTGCCTTTGGTGGAGGTTGGTAAAAACTGGGTTACTCTACAAAACAAAAGCTTTCTATCCTGTGATGAGATCCCTGAGCGTTTCCATTTCTTGTTGAAGCTTCTGAACTTAAGCCTTGGGTCTAAATCCTGTGTCTACACCTAGTGAGTCTACTGCCAAGTCCTGCACTTTTGCTCCTCATCTACAGTCTGTAACCATCAGATGTGCCACTAACTCATTACGACTTAACTGATGCTGCAATTTTTGTGTCAGGGCTGATGAGAAGCCTAAAATTAAAATTCTCAGCAGTGGGCAAGTAGGCACATGTATCTCCTGTCCCTTTTCTGTTCTCCAATCCACTCCTCTCCATTGCTTTCAGATACAGCTGTTGCCAGGGCAAAGCAAGCCCTGCACACTATGTTTGACTTGTGACAGCATCCTTGGCAGGTTAGCTGGGAGAAGAGTAGAGCAGAGTGAAGTGGCTCCTTCATTTTTCATGGCATGGGAATATAGGATTTGACACAGAAGATTAGACTCTGCCTTCCTTAATGGCCAAATATGTGATATTTCAGTGGAGAGCTATATTCTGCCAATAGAAAATATATTTATAGGTACAGCCTCCTGCCAGGGGTTTTGGATTGAGCTGCCTGATGGGCAAGAAGTAGGGTGAGAGCTACCCCAAGGAAGCAGATCACAGACTCTGCAGGTCTCAAGGGAATGCTGAAGGCAGGAGACTCCCTTCCTGAGCCCCACGGAGAGTGCTCTGCTTCCTGGGGCATGAGATTCGTTTGCCTCCCTAATTATTGAGACTCCCACAGCTACATATGTTATTAGCAAGCATCATATTTCAGGCATGAGATGCAGTTTTGGGGAAAACCCCCCCAGTTCTTAGTCACTGTTCACCTGGCTTGATCCCCTCTTGTGGGAGGGAATCTCCCACCTTGTTAATATGTGGTTTTACAGGCTGTGGTATTTGCGTGGGGTGGAGGTGATAGGATATATCTTTCATTTCATCTGGAGGGCAAATAGCTCAGGATTATGAGAGATAAGTAGAGGTAAAACACCCTGTTATTTTAGCATTAGATGGCACCTTGGGCCTTTTAGCTTCAGTAACACTGTATTCTGTCTCCATGGGAGAGAACACTTTGTTCCCACATATACAAAGAGCATCCAGAGGTTTTCCCTGTGAATGTGTTTAACAAGGAGAGGAGAGCAGCATGAGATAAATCAGCTACAGGACAATAAAGCATTACCCATTTCAAATACAGTATTACCACAGCCTCAATGTTAGAATGGGGTTTGGGGAAATTTTGCACTGTTGACTCTCACAGTTTTAAGCAGCAGTCCTTAGTCTTGCTTAGTTCTTCCATATTTAGTTTCAAGCTCAGCTGCCTCGTGAGCAAGAAGACAATTTTTCCTTCAGTTGTTTTTGTGGGGAGAGAAAGTGAGGAGGACTTGAAGAAGGTTTTTTTACTATACTGTTGTGATGAAAAACCTGAAAATGCAACCTAAATATAACCTGATGATTTAAAACCAACAAATCCAGAAACTAATTTTCATGGTTTTGGGAGGCTAGACTCAGGATTTCTGATTGCTTGAACTGCCAGTACAGGAAAACAAAGACTATTTAGAAACTAAAGTGCCTTGATTTCAGAGCTATTTCACAACAGAAATAAAACATTGCTTGCTTTTCAGTGTTCCTTCAAAGAGTCATGGCAAGTGTGTTTATCAACAGCCAGCAGAGGCTGGATGTATCTCCCTTCATAGGGTATTAGTACCTGTTCAGCTCTCTGCATTCTGTATGATAGTCACTTTGCTGCTCTTCTGTGCTCAGACCCTTGGTCTTGAAGTTGTGACTGCTACATCACAGGTTTGTGCTTCCTTTTAGGAGTTATGGAGAGGAGAATTGTGGGCTGGGGCGAGAGAGAGGTTTTTCTCCTGTTCATTAGAGGGCAAGATTAGTATTATTATTGATTATTCCTGTATTACAGCTGCTGGTGGCCTGTAGTATTTCAGAAGTCAGATTGCCAGCAGTACTTAATCAATGTCGCTGATGGTTCCATGTTATCAGGCTGTAGCCATGCAGACATTTGGTATATAATAAAGCCAGAGCACCCTTTAATAACTGCCTTGCAAAAGTAGGGCATTAGTGTTTTCCAAGTGACAAGGCTGTCTGGAAATGCAATTGTGTCTTTAGCTATAATGCTACGGCAGTGATAGCCCAACCATACTTTGGGCAGAAAGTGACTACAAATTAACCATACAATTGCAAATGGACAAAGCAATTAAGTGCAACCCATCCTCCAGGCTGCATGAGCCTTAGTGCTTGTCACTGATGGAGACATATCTACCTGTGGAGCTCTCCAGCTGGAACTTATATTAACAGCCTCTCTGTCTTCTTCCTCAGCATCCACAGACAATTTTTCCTAGGCAGGCTGTGGTATCCACCTAGCTCTTTCATGGCTCTTCAAAGAGCAGATCAGGACCCTTCCTCTTGTTACAGAAGAAAAAGTGGCACTGAGAACAACCAGGCAAAGCAGTGGAGAAATCTCCAAGCTAGCATTAAACAAAGGTTGGCCTTGAACCAGAACCTGGACACAGTAGCCTAGGCCTATTGCCATCCTAAGATGGCTCTGTGGCTTTGGGATGTGAACTTGCAGCTCTCTTGTGCAGCAAGGAAACTGGCTGTGTGGAGCCAGCTCTGCAGCCTCTGATGCTACACTGCCTGGCTCGCATCATGGAGGTGTGTGGAGTTTAAAGAGGCTTCAGAAAATCCACTGAACATCCCCTTGAACCCTTGACCTGGGCTTTGAATGCAAAAGCCATCTGTTCTTCCTTTCTCACTGAGGAAGACCATTAGGAGGGAAAGACAACTACTGTCAGTGTAAGATCCTCTTGGCTCGCTGGTGTTCTCTACCACACTTTGGCATCCCCCCTACTGGGTTTGGCCTGGGGATAATTTCCTCTGTGGTTCATCTGGCTTGGCGTCTGCTTGCAGGACTTGGCCATGGTGCTCTGAGACTCAGCCATGGAAACTCACAGGCCGTGCACACACAGAAGCCTGCTTTGCCAGGCTGAAGGACTGTGGCCAGTTGGTCACATCCACTGTAGCGTCTGGCCACCAGCTGGGAGACATGAGACCCAGAATGTTGCTCCGTATGCTAAATGAATTGTGAATGATTACAAAGGCTGTTTCTGTAAAGGTTTTTCCTTGCTTCTTGGAATAGCTGTGTGCTGTGTCCCTCTCAGAGCTGATAAGGCTTTGGGAAGGTGGCGAGATCAGGCCATAAAATGCAAAGGATAACTAAGTATCAAATTAATTATGCACTCTCCATGTGAATCTTTTTTTGGATTGAATAAGAGGGAGATTTTGTATTTCTTAGTCTCTGCAGTCACTCTGAAGATGGGGCAGCAGAAGCTGCTTCATCTCTAGGAAGGCAGTGTGTCCTGTGGAATCAAGTTAGGGGCAGGTCTTGGTGTAATTGTAATTTATCAGCTGACAAATATTTAGCACTCTGTGTACTCTGACATATGTATGTGTAGGTACAAAGTTAAATGTGCATAAGATCCAGGAGAGGAGAGAGAGGCGTTTCAGAGTGCTTGCAAATGGTCATATGTGCATGTCTTTCATCCAGTAAAGTCTTGACAAAGAGCAGTGATGAGCAGACTTTTTGGTGGGACCTGTACTGTTTGAAACTCCTCTGAGACTGTCAGAACTAGGACTTTGGCTGTGGAAATTTCATGCCCATATGGTGACCGTGGATTAATCTCTGTTCTGGTACTGAGCTGAGTATGGGAGCAAGATAGGAGCTCTGGTGCAGCTCCCTGGCTCTCGTCTTGATTCACTGGGCACCACTTCATGTGTCAGCCTCCCTGCTTGGCACTTCTGTGGAAATGAGTGTAATGATATTCAAGAATTAAAGATCTTTAAGCTTCACAAGTAAAAATTTCAGAAAGGTGCTAAATATTGCTGATCTTTATTTAAAGTTTAGGGTCAGGATAATGTATAATAAGGATTTTGTGCATTTACAGGTTTAAGTCATGTAAAATGTACTTAGAGATGGAAAAAAATGGTTGTTAAAATGCAATCATCATATGGCCCAGATCTGACACTTCTGGATCCCAGTCCACTGTGACACAAGATCCACTCCAGGTTTCATGTGCCCACGTAGACTTTTCTTAGAATAAAATACATAATGGATCAGCTGCCATATTAAATTTAGTTGTTCGCTGTCACATCACTCACTACACACCCTGCTCCCTAAATCCCATAATAATCCAGTTGTCTGGATCTTCTTTGGTATAAAAGCACATTAGCTTCAAAAGAAGCAGCAGAGACAGTATTCACAGAAAAAAAAACAACCACACCACCAACAAAACACCAAACCCAATTAATGAGAGGGTTAATATCAATTAATGTGTAATGAGAGGGTTAATATCAGGGTTAATATCAATTAATGAGTAATGAGAGAGTTAATATTTTAATATTAATCTCTAGTCCTAACGTGATATTGCTTTTATCTGTCCTCAGGAATAGCAGCTCACCCCCAATACACATACTCTTGATGATTCACTGGGAAGATGATTTGTGATTTGTCTTTATCCTCCCTCACATTCATCTTCTTTCACTTGCTTATGGTAACTCCAGTG
Organism: Ceyx cyanopectus; assembly: GCA_013401355.1. NCBI lineage: Eukaryota > Metazoa > Chordata > Aves > Coraciiformes > Alcedinidae > Ceyx > Ceyx cyanopectus. Next base: position 85,154 of record VYZU01074763.1, on the reverse strand, counting down.
TGTAGTGTAGTTTTAGCAGTGTCAATAATGCACCTTTTACCTGGAGTGAGTTTAATAAGATTTGACAACAACAGGGGATAAAAAAATTCTGATTCTGTTATTCGACCCATTTCTTCAGCAGTCTGTGTAAATTGTGCACTATTAGGAGAAAACATATGACTTGGAGGTTTCATCTCTCTCTCTCTCTCTCTCTCTGTGTATATATCTATATATCTATATCTCCTTATAGCTTATTCTCATCAGGCTAAGTGTATCCCTTGTCATTAAAACTCTTGCTGGAAGAAGAGTGTAGAGAGGGAAGGAAGACCAAGGAATTACTTGGATACCAAGCACAGTAAATCCATATATTAAAGGACAGACCTTCTTCCAGAATGTTTATGAGCAGTGCTGTAAGCAAAACCAGAGACCCCTTCATTTGTGACTGAGGTGACTTGCACATTTACTGTGTCTGACAAATGGTTCCATGTCTTGAAAGGATGGCAAAGACTTGTTAATGTTTTTACAGCCTCTCCCTAAGACCAGGCTTCATTTTCTACAGTTTCCTCATATTATCCCTTGCAAGGCTGCTGTTATGGGACCTGTGCCTTTGGCCTATTTGAACTATATTAATTTCAGGGTTTTTTGTGACCATTGCTCTTTTTCCTGATCTCTGAGGCTTCTGCTCACACAGTGCTGGGCATCACTGAAAGGGTTGGGGAGGCAAAGTCTCAGCATGGTGATGGCCTCTTGACTCTGATTCTATCATCATTGCAGTGCAAAAATATATAACTGATCTGTCCAGTTAGGAAAGGTAAAATATCCTTTCCAAAATCTTTCCTAAAAAGGTTAAGAATTTAATTTTGGATGAACATCTTTGCCCTCTGAGCAAGTCTTTGTATTAATGATCTCATGACGGATTGCTCCTTAAACTGGCCCTAGTGCAGGTCAGGACAGAGTGAGAATATTCTCTATTTAATGAGGCAGAGATCAGAGCCTCTAATATTTCATCATTCATTCTCAGAGGAGGAAGGAAGTTTGGAGAGCTGATGGTGGAAGGGGTGCTTGTGAGCAACTGTGATGGCAATTCGCTCACTGTGGAGCTCACAGCCCCCAAGACCACACTGCTGAAGGCTTCCAGCTTCCTCTTGGAAAAACCTTAACCTCATCTAAATGATTGAATTTGGTATTGGCAAAAGATCCAAGGGTAATAACCTTTGGGACAGAAGAAACTTCTTTAGCCTGGGGGGAGGTGTAGCATAAGGAGTATGAATGCCAGTGGTATATGGATAACCACAAAGTACAGGGCTGTGTGGAGCACTGAGCTTCATTCCTCCCAGCAGCTTTTGCCTAGGAAGGGTGGGCAATCTGATACTCAGACACGGGTAAATTAGAAAGCCAACTTGCAGATCCAGTGGTTTACTAGCATCTTAATTTATTAATGAATGGAGACCATCTCAGTGTGTAAATATAGATTTTAAATCAGTTGACATGGTGTACATAAACAAACTTGGAGCGTAGTGCCAAGATGCTGATGTTAAATCCACCTCTGACTTGAGTGCTACTTCTCAGCAGCGCTGTGTTCCCTGGGAAGCAGTGATATACGGTGCTGTGCAAATCACTGGTGCCCTTAAACTGCAGCGCTGAAATATTTACGCATCCAAAGTGTGTGTGTAAATTGGGAGTATCGCAACGTTCCCGCGGGGTGTCAGAGATTTGTAAATTTTGTTTTCTGTGCAGTCCTGCATTTCCCTGCTAGTGACCAGGAGCCAGGACCCGAGAGCATAAATTCCCCAAATAATTCTTGCGGTACTTAGGGCGAGCACAGTTCCAGCTCTTAGGTACTGGACGCAAATCTTTCCAAGGTGCCACAGTTATGATTCGCCCTTTAGAAAGGGACTGGTAGTATCTTTAAAGTAAGAGCTCCTGAAGGCACGCTAATAGCTACACAGGGTGCTATTCCACGCTGTTGAGTAAGGGCATCCTGCCGGCTACGGGGCTAATGAATGCTCCTGAGGAGCAGCAGCATCTCCTTGCTCCCGTAACTCATCATGGCTGACACAGGAACTCGGAGCTAACGCACGTTCAGCGGAGCTCCCAGCGTTGCGAGCGCTGCCGTTTCTCCGCTCCCGCTCTACTCCGCAGGAGTAAGAGCTGACTCCAAAGCCACGCAACCCGCAGCCGATGAAGAGTCGAGCTTTCAAACGCCAGCGTGGCGGGGGCTCGCAGCCCTGCCGCCGTGCGCTGCCGCGCTCCGGGTTTGGGCGGGCGACGGATGTTACCGGCCTGAGCTTCACCCAACCCGCACTGAGGGGACGCCCTCCCGCCCGACACCTGCCCGCAGGCCCCGCTGCCGCCGCTAGATGGCGCTCCGCGCTGAGTCGGGGCGGGAGGCCGCGGTGAGGGGCTGCCCCGGCCCTTTGCTGGGTCCCTACCCCGTGACGTTTGCGTTCTGCTTGAGGACTTGGGTCTTTCCATTCCCGAGGGGAGCTTACCAGTGTTTATAGATACTTCAAGGGTGGGTGTCAGGTGGATGGGACCAGTCTTTTTTTCCAGTGCTGCCCAGTGACAGGACAAGAACAGTCACAAACCTGAATGTAGGAAATTCCATCAAACATAAGGAGGAACTCCTTTAGGGGTGACAGAGCACAGAACAGGCTGCCCCGAGAGGTGGTGGATTCTCTGTCTTTGGACATTCAAAGCCCATGTGGAAATGTTCCTGTGTGACCATTTCTAGGTGAACCTGCTTCATCGGGGGGATTTGACTAGATGCTCTCCAGAGGTCCCTTCCAGCCCCTATCATTGTGTGATACGCCCCAAGTTAGAAATGAACTGTTTAAAGGCTGCCCTATGAGAAGCAGCTGAGGACTCTGGGCTTGGCTAGTTGGGAGAAAAGTAGGCTGAGGAGTGACATCACTCCCACAGCTCCTTGAGGAGGGGCGGTGGATAGGGAGCTGCTGACCTTTTTTCCGTAAGGTACAGTGATAGGACACATGGGAACTGTTCAAATCTGTGCCAGGGGAGGTTCAGAGCAGACAGTAGGAAGCATTTCTTCACCAAGAGGGTGGTGATGCTCTGGAACAGGATTCCTAGAGAGATGGGCAATGCCCCAAGATTGAGAGTGTTTGAGAGACACTTAGAGAATTCCCTTAATACCATGCTTGAACTTGGTCATCAGCCCTGAAGTGCTCAGGCAGTTGGACAAGGAGAATGTTGTAGGTCCCTTCCAACTAATTTTTTTTTCCTTTTTTCCTTGGTTAATAATAAACGTTTTTATTAAAACAAACCAAGCAAACCAAACAACAAAAATCCCAACTAACCAAACAACAACAAAATATATAAGATATCTGTACCACTTGTGGTTGTTGTCGTATGATATATTTTGTAAGAGAACCTTTACCTTTATTTCCTGATTTTAACCAGGTTCCAATCTGGATAATTGCATTCCCTCTAATCTCATACTTTCTCAGCACTTGCAATTCTTCTTCATTTGCTGCCTTAAACTATTGTTGCTTTTAAACAGCTGCTATGTTCCATCACAGAGCAAGCTGCACTTCAGGGAAGGGCAAGCACTTGTCAAATAATATTAGTTCAATAATTTATATAGTGTTTTTTTCCCCATATTTTGTAATAAATTATTCACCTCTTATCATTTCACATTATTCATTGGGTTAACTGAGGTAGCCAAGAATTTTCAAATGTATTTGTCAAAAATTTGTTGAATTACTTTTGTCGGGTTTTTTTGGTTGTTTTTGGGTTTGTTTTTTTGTGTGTGTGGTGGATTTGTTGCTGTGCTTTGATTTGTTGCTTGGTTGGGGTTTTGTTTTGTTTTCAAAATAAAAGCTTTAACAAATAATCACAGTACTTAGCTGCCTGGTCTCTGTAGTCAGTGAAGTGGCCGAGATAGACCGATGGTAAACAGCTTTGTAAAACAAAACAAAGCAGGAAAGAAAAAATTAAAACCGGCACAGCTGAAGCTCATATGTTTTTTGAGATTTTGTACACTGTGAAATGTAAAATATAAGTGTCAGCTCTGTTTGTCAACTGATCATTTATTGAATTGCAGAAACTGAGGTCCCCAACTTGCCACCTGAATTTGAGCACTGGCGTTGGAGAAAACCTAGTTGAAAATATGTGTCGGGCGTTTTGTTGTATTCCATGCCCCTGAGACAGTTTGTGTGCCTCCAAAATACTCCACCTTAAATTATGTCTCTTTCACCACAGGATTACTGGAATGGTTATTTTAAAGATTGCTTTAATCTTGGCCTACTTTGCATAAAATGAAGCAGGCTGTGTGTGCAGGTGGAAGGCATGGTATGGATTGTATTCAAGTTTTAAATGGTCAGGTGGTCAGACCTCTGGAATAGCGGAGCTGGATAAAGTGGGGATAATGACAAAGGCAAGTCCTCCCTTTACCCCTCCAGGATACAGGGGAATAACTGAAAGGTATTGACATGAAAATTGAGACTATCTCAGATGAAAGCACTTGAGAGATGGGTTAAAATCATAGCCAGTCTTACGATGCTATTTGAAGAACTCTTTTTCTGAACCTATCGAAATATTTCTGAATTTATTGTGCTCTTTTTTTTTTTTTTTTAATGTTAATGATGGCCTTTGCTAGCTGTGAGACAGACACACAACCTTCACATTCAGTACAGGGTGGATACTGGGATAAAGAGTCCTTGATCCTGATCAGGGAGACATCAAACTGCAAAAAGGTGTATGTTCTACACTGCGGGTTGGAGGTCATTTAATTTTCAGCTATTTTCTGGCAGTGCAACGAAAGGTGGTCAGTGATTGTGGCATGTGCTGGTCTTTAGAAGTCTTTGGTTTCACTGGTTTGCCCCAGGTGACTCAGGATTGCCAGATTTTGTTCCCTAGCATTTCAACAGGAGTGTTCAGATGGTTTTCTGCACCAGCATGTTACACCTATCAGTACATTACCACTGCTTTCCTATTTAGATACCGCAGACATTAGGACTGCAGAGATACTTTGCCTGTATCCTAAAAGTCTTTATGAACCATTGATTGGCCAAGAAATGAGAAGCAGCAGGAATCCACAGCTTTCTGACTTAGGAACTTCTAGGTTCTTATACAGTTCATCTTGTGCTTTGCTGACATGATCTCACTTGCTAATGTTTTTTTCAGAGCATCCTATGTAACAACATAATTAGTGTAAATTGCATTTTATTTTTAAATCATCCCCTTTCCTTCCTGATTTTTTCGTATCTAAATGTCAACTTTTATGGTAAACAGTGGTGTGCTGCAGAGGCTGAACAGGAATATACTTGTGCAGGTGGAAATCAACTGGGGGAGGTTCTGAGGCTGAGGTGAATTGCTAACACGTATCCAGATTTTGCAGATCGAAGGTAAATGATAATTTTAGAGCACCCAACTTGTTCAAATATAGTACAGTAAAGATACCCCTCCCTTAATATGGTAGGAATTACTTTCCACACACACAATGCTTACCTTTCTCTGAAGGATGAAATTCAAAGCAGTCAGAGCTCTGAGAAAGGATGTTATTAACTTTCCCCATCCATTATTTTTCATTTCTGACCATTCCACTCTACCTTACTAACTCTAGGTGGCATGCAGAATTCTAATGCACTTTTCATTTTGCTTTTTCTTGTCATTCTGGTAAGCTTTTTGGAAGCAGGCCTTGGCTTCCTTATTGAACATCCATGCAAATCTGGCACAATGATTTAGTTCTTGAGGCCCTTTTATGAAATATAATGTTTGGTGTTTCTTTTGGTTTGGATTTTTAAATTGCTGTTTGCCTTTTAGGAAACAAAACTAGGATTTTCTGGAAACAAATCCCAGTCCAGTTTTGCAAAGCTAGGAAGATTCAGTAAAGTTCAGAAATCTAAACACTTAACTAAATGGTATGTAACCAGAATAATGAACTTAGGGATACCATTAGTAACAGAATACTCTTGAATATCCATGAGCTAAGCCATCACATCTACATTGCAGACTGGGTCTATCACTTTACACATCAGAAAATTGAGGCATATTTAATAAGAGGAGATTTGCCAAACATCACAGACTTCTGCAGCTTAGTCTCACATTTTCTGCCTCTTGTTCATCTGAGCTGTTTAAAGTTTGCTCCTTACTTTTCTTCACAATATTGATCAGGACAGAATGAAAGCATGTTCCCAAAGCTAAGGGAAGTTGAGAAGACAATGAAGCACTTGGAAAGATGTAAGCTTCAGAAATTAGATTCTGAGCATGTGTTGCCAGAATGGAGGATTTTTATTTAATTTTATAGAAAAAAAATGTTCGGGTTATTTTACAGTGAGATGCAAAATCTCATTTGCAGCCAAGCCCCGGAGGGAGTAAAAGGAACTTGGAGAGCTCATAAAGACAAGTGTAATAGGATTAATAAGAAAAAGGCCTAAGACATAAGCCTTCATTGTACACATTTCTTGCTAAATTTTAGTATTGATGAAGGGTGAAATGCCAAGACTTAACCACACACTCATGTCCTTGAGGCAGTAACAGAATGTCAGCATTCACATGGGCTTCTGCCACCATTTTAAGAGCAACCACAGAGGGATTGCTTCTTGTTGGGGCAGAGTGAAGGAAAAGGGGGAGAAAATCTGGTAATGAATGGAGATCACTTTTCTAACATAACAAATACTTACCTGATATTTAATTTTATCTGTGTCATGAGTTGTCCTCCACACTCTTCCATCATCAGACACTTGGGGGGAAAGGAGGTCAAAGGCTTACATCAAAAAGCAGCCTTTCCTTGCCCACAAAGAACCCACACTCCCTGCTGAAGGGGTCTGCTTTAGTGTTCTGCTTGTGTCTCATCTCTGATATAGGTCATTTGCATCTCCTGCAGTTTTGACATGCATCTGATGAAAAGGATGCCAGAGAGAGAGGAAAGGTACAGGTTGGAATTGCCATGGCTTTGTAATAGAGATGAACATCATGGAGACAACCTTGGGAGGGTTTAAGACAGGTCTGTCTTCCAATATGAGAGGGAGCAAAGAGCAGTAACAGGCAGCAAAGCCCATTTGCACTGAATGAAGTTCAAGTGAAACACAGGATTTTTGCCCTCACATGCAAACCTAGCTTGTGTTTCACTGTAGAAAGGTGATTATAGAGATATTTTTTAGAGGGACCAGACAAAGAACTGGGGTATGAACACAGCAGGTCACCTGAGTCCAGCTTGCCTCACTTAGGAGGTGATGCACCTGCCCTGTGCCCATCTTCCTGAACTTAACTGTGGCACAAGCTGTTCTGCAAGAATCTGATCCACTCCCTGCCCCAGCATCTGCACATGGGAGGGAGGTTTTGCTGGACAATGGATGGGGGTTCCTGTGACAAATGAGAGGGAGCACAGTTGGATGCCCAGGGAATGGAGCAAGGGTTAGCATCCATCACTACTGATTGCATGAGAAGAGAGACATGGACAAATCAAAGATAATGAATGGGTCCTAAATAGAGGCAGTTCATTGTCAGCTGGTGCCTTCAGTGCATCAGTTATCTCACAGCATCTCCAAGGTAGCTGGTGAACCTTTGCATCTTTCCAGCTTCCATGCAGAAGACCTCAGTGGCTGCACAGGGCATCCAAGTATTACAGCAATCTGTCCTTTGCTCACCCAGACTTTAAGAGAAAAAAAAATAGAAGGGAGAAGGAGAAATGGGGTCAGGCCCACCATGTTTTATTGTCTGTTTGCTTTACCCACCTGTCTATCTGCTGCTGACAGTGCCTGTGTTGTGGGACAAGGATGATTGCATCATTTCCTGATTTAGAGTGAGATTTGGTGGTGCTGCTGGCTGTGTAGTGCCAGGTAAGCACTACCAAGAACATTTATTAAAATAGACAGATGGGCACTAGGGTAGGAAGCAGCTATTAGAATGCTTGAAATCAACCAACTGTGAAATAGAAAAGTAAAAAAAACTATATTTCTGGAGACTTTAATACTAGCCTTCCTGTTTGGGGCTGTCCTTTTTACCCCTTTTACATGTACACACCCACAAACAGAGATACTGATAAAAATGCCACAGCCAGCTTGAGATTTGTCTTTCTATGCATTTCAGTTTGGCCTGGATTTGTGGAGGAATCGGGGAGTGCCCCCTGACTGAAAACTGGTACATAACAAAATCAAAATGCAGCTAAGTACCCAGGTTTCTCTGAGAGCTTGGGCATCTCAAACACAGGCAAGGGCTGTCCTGACACTGCTTGAGTGCAGTAGGAGGAAGGCAGCCACTGACTGCTGGTAGGTAGGAGGTGAGATTCCTAATCACTTGTCCAGATGCATTTGCAACTTATTCTGATTGCTTAACAGCTCCTTCTGTCTGCTCATGTTCCTTTGGCATTGTGATCACTCTCCATTAGCTCTCAAGTAGTGGCATGAGATGCCAAGATAGATACTGTCAAAATAGAACATCTTCCTTCTGTTTCTTTTTCCTTTTTTTTTTCCCCTCACCNATGAAAGCATGTTCCCAAAGCTAAGGGAAGTTGAGAAGACAATGAAGCACTTGGAAAGATGTAAGCTTCAGAAATTAGATTCTGAGCATGTGTTGCCAGAATGGAGGATTTTTATTTAATTTTATAGAAAAAAAATGTTCGGGTTATTTTACAGTGAGATGCAAAATCTCATTTGCAGCCAAGCCCCGGAGGGAGTAAAAGGAACTTGGAGAGCTCATAAAGACAAGTGTAATAGGATTAATAAGAAAAAGGCCTAAGACATAAGCCTTCATTGTACACATTTCTTGCTAAATTTTAGTATTGATGAAGGGTGAAATGCCAAGACTTAACCACACACTCATGTCCTTGAGGCAGTAACAGAATGTCAGCATTCACATGGGCTTCTGCCACCATTTTAAGAGCAACCACAGAGGGATTGCTTCTTGTTGGGGCAGAGTGAAGGAAAAGGGGGAGAAAATCTGGTAATGAATGGAGATCACTTTTCTAACATAACAAATACTTACCTGATATTTAATTTTATCTGTGTCATGAGTTGTCCTCCACACTCTTCCATCATCAGACACTTGGGGGGAAAGGAGGTCAAAGGCTTACATCAAAAAGCAGCCTTTCCTTGCCCACAAAGAACCCACACTCCCTGCTGAAGGGGTCTGCTTTAGTGTTCTGCTTGTGTCTCATCTCTGATATAGGTCATTTGCATCTCCTGCAGTTTTGACATGCATCTGATGAAAAGGATGCCAGAGAGAGAGGAAAGGTACAGGTTGGAATTGCCATGGCTTTGTAATAGAGATGAACATCATGGAGACAACCTTGGGAGGGTTTAAGACAGGTCTGTCTTCCAATATGAGAGGGAGCAAAGAGCAGTAACAGGCAGCAAAGCCCATTTGCACTGAATGAAGTTCAAGTGAAACACAGGATTTTTGCCCTCACATGCAAACCTAGCTTGTGTTTCACTGTAGAAAGGTGATTATAGAGATATTTTTTAGAGGGACCAGACAAAGAACTGGGGTATGAACACAGCAGGTCACCTGAGTCCAGCTTGCCTCACTTAGGAGGTGATGCACCTGCCCTGTGCCCATCTTCCTGAACTTAACTGTGGCACAAGCTGTTCTGCAAGAATCTGATCCACTCCCTGCCCCAGCATCTGCACATGGGAGGGAGGTTTTGCTGGACAATGGATGGGGGTTCCTGTGACAAATGAGAGGGAGCACAGTTGGATGCCCAGGGAATGGAGCAAGGGTTAGCATCCATCACTACTGATTGCATGAGAAGAGAGACATGGACAAATCAAAGATAATGAATGGGTCCTAAATAGAGGCAGTTCATTGTCAGCTGGTGCCTTCAGTGCATCAGTTATCTCACAGCATCTCCAAGGTAGCTGGTGAACCTTTGCATCTTTCCAGCTTCCATGCAGAAGACCTCAGTGGCTGCACAGGGCATCCAAGTATTACAGCAATCTGTCCTTTGCTCACCCAGACTTTAAGAGAAAAAAAAATAGAAGGGAGAAGGAGAAATGGGGTCAGGCCCACCATGTTTTATTGTCTGTTTGCTTTACCCACCTGTCTATCTGCTGCTGACAGTGCCTGTGTTGTGGGACAAGGATGATTGCATCATTTCCTGATTTAGAGTGAGATTTGGTGGTGCTGCTGGCTGTGTAGTGCCAGGTAAGCACTACCAAGAACATTTATTAAAATAGACAGATGGGCACTAGGGTAGGAAGCAGCTATTAGAATGCTTGAAATCAACCAACTGTGAAATAGAAAAGTAAAAAAAACTATATTTCTGGAGACTTTAATACTAGCCTTCCTGTTTGGGGCTGTCCTTTTTACCCCTTTTACATGTACACACCCACAAACAGAGATACTGATAAAAATGCCACAGCCAGCTTGAGATTTGTCTTTCTATGCATTTCAGTTTGGCCTGGATTTGTGGAGGAATCGGGGAGTGCCCCCTGACTGAAAACTGGTACATAACAAAATCAAAATGCAGCTAAGTACCCAGGTTTCTCTGAGAGCTTGGGCATCTCAAACACAGGCAAGGGCTGTCCTGACACTGCTTGAGTGCAGTAGGAGGAAGGCAGCCACTGACTGCTGGTAGGTAGGAGGTGAGATTCCTAATCACTTGTCCAGATGCATTTGCAACTTATTCTGATTGCTTAACAGCTCCTTCTGTCTGCTCATGTTCCTTTGGCATTGTGATCACTCTCCATTAGCTCTCAAGTAGTGGCATGAGATGCCAAGATAGATACTGTCAAAATAGAACATCTTCCTTCTGTTTCTTTTTCCTTTTTTTTTTCCCCTCACCACTGGAAAAACACTACAATGCCTGTGTTTACCTTTTCATCGGTAGATACAGAAGGCTATTAAAAAATAAATCATCTATCAGTCATATATATCAGATTAGTAGAGACATCCCTACCTTAGGTTTACAATCATTCTCAAATCAGTCTCTGTTTTGAGCTAAACTACCATGGTGTCAGTATTAGCAGTTTACTTTGGGTCTGTTAAATTCTCAGAGAATGAAGGGCAGTCCCCAGTACTGCTACTTTCTTGTAGCTGTGATCTTGGCTGAGTCACTTGCTGTCATCACTTGCAGGACCAGGCTGAAAGAACTGTGATTTTTTTGTGAGCTTTTATGATTCTAAACTTGACCTTGGTCTTACAGTATTTCTGCTTATCTGTCACTAACCTGAGGGGAGTAAGAACAGTGTCAATGGGTGCTCAGGTATGACAGCAATGACTGGGGTAGAATATTTATCTGCTAGCTAGATGCATGCTAAGAATTTGCTTGCAAAGGGAATGGACCAAAATTGGAAGACCTTTCTTAGTGCCTGTCCTTCATCATGCTGGTATTGATGGCACCCTTCCAGAGAAAACCCTAAAGCAGAACATGAGATTAGTAGCTGCTCTGGGTGAATCTGCTTTAGACAGGAGTGTTGGACTAGATGATCTCCAGAGGTCCCTTCCAGCCCCTACCAATTCTGTGATTCTGCAAACTAAAGCAGTGGAGATTGGCTCTCTACTGTCTTCCCAGGCAATTATTTGGGTCTATACAGAGCTAGTACCAGAACCTTGTACCACTTCAGGGGAGTGATGTCACAAACAGAGAATTTTGATTTCTTTGTGGTTTACCTCTGCTTCAGGCACAGGAAAATAACAGTCCTGGTCTCCAGGCAGTATCAGCTTATGTAGCCAGTTGGGAATGTGGATTGAATGAAGGATCAGGCACCCAAAGTATTTTTATTCTTTTTTCTTTCTGGTCTATTTACTGTAAAGCTCTTTGAGATCTTCTAATGGAAGGTGTTATAAAATATAAACCATTTGTCAAGTACATGTAAGTGCACATATTTGTCCTGTTTTTCTTAGTACTGCACAGTGTTCCTTTCCATTGGCTTATTTATAACCCCCAGATTTGCAAGGTCATCTCTATTTGATTCTGCAGGGTTGAATTTTTAAATTATGCTAAAGCCTCCCCTTTATTGCCAGGATAAAAATAATACAAACTAAAGCCAAAGGAGTAGCTCAATAAAACTTTTAAGTTGCCCACACCAGGCCTGTAACTAGGAAGCAATTTGCAAATCTCAATGATGCTTTCAGTTCCTTTTTTGGGCCTCATTAGTACAGTGTATAGCTTCTTATAAGAGTCAGAAAGTGTGTTTTCCTCTCAGGAATAGGTCTTTGTTGCCTCACTTCTCAAACATCTTGCCCTGGCTCCCCTTACACCCTGAATGGGTTCAGGTGAGACAATGGGATTCTTCTAGCTGAAGGCATTGTACCTCCCATTATTGCTGTTGGTGGGTGAATATGCAATACACATGGTCACCTAGTATGATGAAATTAGTGGATTTTAACAGCACACTGCTTCTCTCCTGACAGAGAAGGACCTTGCTTGCAACTTCATCTGAGGCTGACAGGAGTCCTTCCATTCTCTCCAGATCCTGTCTGTCTCACCTTGTGAGTTCCTAGCTGTGAATGTTGCTGCCTCTGTAATCCCAGGAGTCTGAAGCAAGAGATGTCTTTTGCTGTTTAGATGTGTTTTATTGGCTAAATCAGGGATTGAAGACAAGCATATTCAGGTCTCCAGCAATGTTTGGTGAGGAAATGATGCATCTCTTTTTCTATTGCTCCTGACTCACACAGTGACCCCAGAATGTAAGGCCAAGGACATGATTGCTCTGGCTTCCTCGACTGTGAGTCATCTTCTTCGGGCCTATGTATTTCTGCATTTCCATTGTTTCTCAAGGTTACAAACAAAAGAAAACAAACAACAGCAGGGAGAATGCCATTTGCTTTTTAAAAATCTTACCATGCTACAGAATTAACCAAGTATATAGGAGCATCATAGGAAAATGTTAAGCAAGTGCACTTGGCCTAAGCTGAAAAAAATACGGGACAAGCAACCTACTGTATGATGCAACCTGTGTTCCTTTTAGAAATAAGATCAAAGGGTGTCTGGTGGAAACTTTCAGAGTCCTGAAAGAAACCCAGGACTACATCCACACTTCTCTGACTGAAGTTCATCTCAAGGAGGCATTTAAAAATACAAAAAAAAAAATAAATCCACAGAAGATTGTTGTTTAGCTGTTTGAGCAATGCCAGGTCCTGAAGAAGGCCTGTGACTGGGGAGACAGAGCCCTCCCATCTTCCCATTTAGAACCCTCAAATCTCTACACAGCTTTGATTTCATGCTGGCTTTGTCTTTCAGGACTTTCTCCCTCTCTTCTTTGTGTGTGCCTCCTATGACAAGGCAAGCACCATTATGCATTGGGGTAGAAAGAAGTCCTGGAGTGTGCAGACTAGACACATTTTTTCCTTACAGGATGATGGTAAAGCAAAATTGCTGCTTCTGCTGGGCTTTGTTTTGCATTAACTGGTGTTCTGACATCAGCTCTGACCTCCAGCCAGCTTTACACTTGCCAAAAGTCAGTCCCTTCATCTGTGTCTACACATGTAGGTCAGTCCATGCCAGTTCCTTTCTTGCTTTCCTTTGGTCCCATGGGAGACAAAAGGAACAGGTCTGTGTGATCTGGTCTTGCAATTTTCATGTGTTTACAGTTTCACCTGTCTCACAAGTGTCCTTAATTCCCCTTGCTCCAGCCTCCTGTGCTGCCTTTTCTCACTTTGCTACTTCTTCCCCATCACCCCTCTGCTGTGCCTTCATGCACTGGCTCCCCATCCGAGTCCTCTCTGTTTTTGCCTGCAGTTCCCACTCCCTGGAGTGCAGTGTAGTCACTATTAACTCCAGTTAGTCAATTAAGAGATCATGCTTTATGGCTGTCCTAGATTGTTGGGGTTTCTTTTCTCTACTTAGTATTATTTTCCCAGCTCCATCTTGGCACCTACATTTATTTGCAACAAATTGCAAGGTAATTTGTTTTTCTAATTTTCAAGATGTGAACTCCTGGTTCCGGAGGGGTCGATGTTTTGGGCACCCAGTGCCAGTGAGCTGGGACTACACACAGAGATTTGTGCTGTATGAGGAAATACTTCATTAGACTTGTATTCCACGAAGACACTCTTGCTTCTTAACGCCTATGATTTTAATTAAAACCTGGAAAGTGAAGAATCCTCGGGTTATATTAATGTTTTCATTTCCATTAGGACAGTAGAGTTTATAAACACGAGCTGGGTTTATAAATTAGACCTTGTACAAATATTATGTGCACAGTGCAGCAAAGGCAGCCCAGAACTGGAGTGGAGCTGGCCCCATCTGCCTCTTTCCTTGGCTTGCTCTTGCTTTCCAGTGTCCTCCTCTTGGCACAGGCTTTTCTAAGCTGTTCAAGAGTTCCCTTGGAGACTAAGGTAATGGCTTCTTCCATTTCTTTGTGTGGATGCTCTTCTCACTCATAAAAGCAGGAAGAGAAGCAGATATTTCAATCAGGTCTTGCAAAACAACCTGCAAAGGCGACTAGGTATAGGGGGTTTGTGATGAGTAACATGAAAGACATTTTCTGACCCAATTTTCATGTGTGTGCTTACGTAGAGATGCAGGCAGAGAATGCCAGATCTAAATATACATCCTATTTACAGCCATCCACACACAGAATGTGCATATGTAACACTGAGTGTGCAGGGGAATGTGACAGAAGATGCAATCTCCTCTAGAGATGATGTGACAGCTGCATACAGCTGTGCATAGGCTGCACTGGGGGAGCACAGGCAGGCATTGCTTAGCAGGGACAGCCTGGCACAAACACTGATGGAGGGGACCATGGACCCCATGCAGTCTGACTGTATTCAGCTGTGCAAACTGCACACAGGCCATCAGTGTGACAACACTGACAGTAACAAGCACTTGTGTGCTGCGTTCTGCTCAAGGACAGCAGAAGGGTTTGCAAAACACAGTCATCACCCACACTATTTATGCAAGGGAAAGCAAAGCGTGGGTAGATTAAGTTCCCAGATCCACACAGATGTCAGCACCAGAACTGGGAATAAAATCTGGATTTCATGTGTAGGGATTCTGAGTTCCCGCTCCAAATTCACACAGGAGAAACTTCCCACTCCTACCTGTAATCATGTAGAATCATAGAATGTTAGGGGTTGGAAGGGACCTAGAAATATCATCTAGTCCAGCTATACCCTCAGCTCCTTACACCTTGATTTTGGAGGACAGGTGCACAAGTTCTGTGCAAACACTGGGCTTGAGTGTGCAGAAGGATGGACCTTGTGCTAAAACCACACAGCCCCTCAAAGGATCTGCAGCAATAAGTCTGAAGGTAGTTTGCACAGGAACCTGTGCATTAGTATAAATGTCTTTGCAATCTAAACCACGGGAGCAGAGTAGGCCATCCTTAGCTGCTGAACTGAGTTGATTTGCAGGGAAGCACCAGTGATTCATAAACAGCTCTGTTTCCATCAAAGGCTGAGGTGGTGCAGGGGGTGGAGGAAGGTGGGAAGAAGCCCCTGGGCATGCCTGCTTCTCCCCATCTCCCTCCCAGCATAACTGGATGTTTTGACACGAGGGTGATGCTCAGGAGAAAGGAGGGAGGCGTGCTTGTTGTCAGCCTCTGTCTCCTTGAGCCCAGTAGGGCTGTTACTGAGATATCCTTCCAAAGCAGCTTAAATAGAAATGTCTGGTGACAAAATGAAAACAAATGGGGAAGCTGGAGAGAGTGGCTGGCGGGGGTTCCCTTCCCCAGTGCTGCCAGCCCCCGAGGGAGAGGAGAGACTTGCTGGCACTTTCAGCCCAGGTAATACATCTGAGTCAGTGGAAGGGGTGGCAGCAGGGCAGGAGGAGGAGGGGGTAGCTTCCAGGGACATTTTTCAGGCTCTTTCAACACTGCTGAAGCCATTAGAGGTCATTATTTAGGCTGCCTGACAACGTGAGCTCTCACCCTCTGCTGAGAAGGGCTCTGGGCATCCCTGTGGAAAGAAAGGAGCGCTGAGGGTCCATCAGTCAGGGTAATGCCAGGAGTGCCCCGCTGGAAACTCCTGGTAGTGCAGCAGCTTCTCTGCTGCCGCTGCTTCGGTACAAAGGGACACAAGTGTGGTTCAGAAACACTGGCTGCTTTTTTTCTGGAAACCTTTTTGCTTTCTCTCTTTTACTTCTTTATGTTTCAACAGGCGCGTGCAGGTCATCTCATTTACAAAATCAGGGTGTTTTCATCTTGTTTCATGTTTCAGCTTAATCCCAGCCTTTCTCAGCCCCATGTGGCCCAATCCCATCCTGAACTCTTCTGGTGCGAAAGGGCTGGGAAGGTGATACTGATCCATCAGCAAGAAATTAGCCACAACAAAATCCTGCCCAGGCCAGTGCCCACTTTAGGACAAGGTCAGTATGCCAACAGCACAACATAAGTCCTTGGACTAAGTGAGCAGGACTGGACCTGAGGCCTGAAAACCCTCTGAGAACATGGCACACGAGCTTCTTCCAACAGGGCTGCTCCAAGGCTCTTGTGAGGACTTGAGGTTTTCAATAAGTGAGTGTAAATGGCTGGGGAGGCGGAGATGGGGGCTGGATAGAAACACCGTGCTAAAGCCCCATGTTAATGGCAACACTTCTCCAAGAAATTTCTCTTGAGAGCTCCTCATTATGCAAACAAGCCTGGCAAATGATAATGCCTCCTGTACTTGTAGGGATTAATGTATGTAAATGGAAGAGCTGCTGCTCGTTCCCAAAAGCAACATTCACTTTCCCACGTGGGAGACAGCGCCCGGGCCAAGGGCAGCGAGTCCCAGGGTACCTGCAGACTGCAGTTTTCACCCCTCTTACACACCAGCTGGCCCTTGCTTTTTTTTTCTCAGCTCACTAGGCTAAAAATCTCATTCCTTCCAATATTCATCTGCACTGAGCAACTCATCATGGCTCTCCACGTGTGTGGGGTCTGTGTTGTCACCTGCATCGTGCCCAGGGCACTGCCATGCATCCTCATAGAGAAATCAGCAGAGTAGAGCTTGATGTTTGGGGATTTGATGAAATCAATATATTGCTACCTCACAAGAATGGGAGGGGTGGTTTGTAGCTGGGTGTGGTGGTTACTTTAGTGCATTTTATGTACTTCACTCCTTTTTGGGTTGTTTTGGTTTTTTTAGTAATGTGGTTAGCAGAGGAAAAAAAACCCCACAAACAACCAAAAAAAACCACAAGAGTCACTTTGTTTCATGGCTTTTTGTGTTTTGTTTTGTTTAAGTAATCTAGGTCAGGTCAACCCAAGTTAGATGAGCCTGGGGCTGACATCACGAAGTTTATCTTGTGGTAAAACCAAAGTACACTATCAGTGCAATGTTTTTCCACTTGAGATAACTTCTGACAGTTGCCATGAGGTTAAAAATACTTTTTTCTTTTTTTTTTCCTTTTGAGAGGAGACTATGATTTTCATTCCTTTGAATGTGCACGTGTAGCAGAGTCCCATCAGGACTGGTACTGCCCAGCACCCTCAGCAGCAGCAAGGCAGGGCAGTGATGGCTACCAACATCTACAGCTTTTTGCCATGTGGCAAGCAGAAGCCTGGCCTCTTCAAGGTATTCTAACTGCCATCTTCCCTCAGCAGCAAATAAATGCAAATGAATGAAGTGATTTCTGGCTGCTAAAACTCATGTGTGCAAGCAGAGCAGATGTGGGAATACCTGTGAACTGCTTTGCCAAGCTCTCCCAGGTACTGAAACTAAAGTAGGTTTGGAATTTGTAGTGCAAAAAGCAATTTCTCCTCTTCCCCCTCCCTCCTCCCTTACCAATAAAATGAAAGTGGAGAATTTCAAGTTGGGTTTTGACCCAAGCAAAAATAATATTTTTAATTTTTTTTTGTGTAAGCTTTAACATTTTTGTTTCTAATTAGTCCCAAAACCCATGAAGCTAATTTTCCTTTATTAGGTTGGGAGAGTTATCAGTCTTGTCTCCTTTTCTAGGCAGCTCAACTTGGAGAAAAGAGCAAAATGGTACATGATGGTGCCTCCCTTCTGATAAAGCAGAGGTAAATCATGAGAGATATGATCTACGTAGCACAGCCTGTAGCAACGAACGGAGGCGTTTAACTTTCCTCTGGCTTTTCTAAGACAAAGGGAAAATTCATCTTAGCACTAAAACAGCTTGAAAATAAGCAGTTCAGGGCACTTCAAGAAATAAAACCGAAACACTGGATGATAGGAATATTAAAATTCGTTCTTTCTTTCCCACCCAGAAGGAAAATGCTATAAATTTGTGAATAATTCTGAGATTTGTTTGTGCTGTAAGGGTTAGCTCCAAAGTCAGTGTCATTTTGAATTCAGATGAGAGCTGACTTCTTAGGGAAATTCTTCATGAGGATGAGGTTTGGTGTTGCAAAGCATTCCAAACGGCCTGCTGGCACAGGAGGGTGGTGGTTGCTTTCAGCCTTAAAGGAGGCATGGCCTGGGTCACCGATGGTGAGCCCTTTGCAACCTGCTTTCCCCTGACTTACCAACCCTCTAGAACAATGAGCAGGTTGTTTAGAGCCTGTGTTGTTGCCCATTCTGACCCATAATGAAAACAAATGTATTGCCTTGTATCCAAAGAATCTCGCAGAAAGGGATGTTTGACATCCCAATGCCAGTTCCCATTCTGCTTTGGGTACAAGGTATGGATTTCTGGGAACTCGGGGGAGGGTTGTGGGGGGCAGGGGCACTGGGGAATGGCAGGGGACCATCTGGGAATGGTGCTAGGTTTGGAAATCCATAACCTGCTTTCTTTATTATTTTTTTTTTGCTTGTGGGATTGTGAAAGAGCTCAGAGATTGCAATTCTTCTGCAGCTCAGAAGAATCCCGTTGATATATGCTCCACATTATGATCATATATAAAGCCCGATAAGGCATCTTTGAAAGAAAATCAGAGGGGAATGTGTTGCCGTGCGTGCTAAAGTAGCAGAAGTGTGAATGTCACGTTGAAACCTTACATTTTGATATATAGCCGTAACAAAGGGGGTGAGGGGGTCTGTCTGTATAAAGAACACCAGAAAATCTACTGCCTAATGATTTTTTAAAGTGAATATAAATCAAAATTGAGAAACTCGGAAGGCTTTTACACCTACTTAGTGGCTTGTGTGTGCATGGAATGTCTGCTGCTGTAAAACCCTGCCGTAGTCTGTCTTTGAAAGTTGACTGGGAGCTAAGAGCACCTTATCAGGGTTTTGCATGAGCTAGCCCTAAGGTTTTTACCTTTGGAGTGCTTTTTGCTAACGAGTCCCGCAAGAACAGAGCCCCGGTCGGCGCTCTGGCAAAGGGTGAAAAGGCGATGCGAGAAAGGAAAGTAAGAAGATTATACTTAATTGCCTTAGCATCCACTTAACTCTTTTACATATGTGTCTTAGAACAAATGTTTATGGAGCGTTTAGACTGGTGTTTACAAATGTGCTCGCTAACTCTGGCTAATTGGGGAGCAATTAACGTGAGTTAAAACGCTGGGAAGCGGAGACAAAGCCGCAGCGCCTCTCCTTGCGCTCCTCCCGTCAGCTCTGCGTTTATCCCGCGAAGGGCAAGCGAGGAGATGCTAGAATTCCAGCCCTCCCTCCTTGGGACTTTAAGAGGTATCAGTCCCCAGACTCTTAGCAGCTGCCATCCACTCTCTTCAGGATAAGTAGGTCTGTGCCCAGGTTTTGGGAAGGCTGCTGTGCCACGGGGAAGCACAGGCTGGAGGGAGTCGAGGAGTACTCGACTCACAGTCTTCCACTCAAACCTAGCGTCAGTGCTGCCTTTAGAGGTTTCTCAGTGGGAAAATAAAGGGAAATTGCCCACGTTGAGCAGCAGCTGCTGCTGTTTTAGCAGCACTGTGCATGGCTTCCCCAGCCTCCTTCAGCTCCCGTGGAACCACTATTTTTCTTGGGGATATGAGTATTTCTTGATACTATGCCTCGAAAGTAGAGTTTGGGCCAGGATCTGGGCTTTGCCAAAGTGCCAGCGTGCTTGGCAGGTGTGCTCAACCATGATGGAATATGTGCCCTTGAGGAGTGTTTTAGAGGTGGGTGCTTACTGAGCTGTCACCAAAGTGCATTACAGGTGTGTGTGTACTGGGAGGAGGACTTGGCTTTCTCTTTCTTTTCCCCTCAGCTCTCCCTAATCTTCCATGTTAAAAATCACAATTGTAGGGCTTGCTCTTCCAGAGTAGGGTAGCAGTAATTCCCCCATAAACATGTGTCTTGCTAGGAGGCAGATATTCAGGGCCTTCGTGGGACTGTGGGCTGTAGAAACTCTGGCAAGAGCAGAGCAAGAAGTGACAAATGTGATGTGAAAAGGATTTATGCTCATAGGCACAAACCTCACTTGTTCTATTTCTCTCTCCCCTGTTGAACACACGTCTGCAAGTTAAACCCATGAGCTAATTGCAAAGCCACACGCACGCATCTTTATATATATAAATAATAACAAAACCTCCATTCATTATGTACCCTGGAGTGTCTAACCTGCATTGCATCCAGTAATTCATTTGCCTGGGAATCAATCCAATATTAGAATAGCAAAAATGAAAGGTTGGAAAAGATCTCGGGAGTCCATTTGGCTTACTTGTAGACAGGATCAAAAATATCAATTGCCAACTCATGATCTGCTTCAAATAGTCATGCCTGTGCAGAACAGGGGCAGACTTGCTTGACAAATTAATGCATTTTTTTCTCTAAATGTATACTTTTCCCCCCAGAAAAATAGTTTCCTGGGAAGATTTAGTTGTGAGAAATGTAAATTTTTGACACTTTATGACAGCACAGGACTGAAAGCTAATAATCATGAAGATTTTCTCATTTGGAAAGGGAGACTGGCAGTCCCCTACTGGGGCATGCAATATTCACTTCTAGGTCCTGTACTATTATATTCCAATTAAAGCTTCTGGATGCATAAAAATAGTAAAACATATTGGAGATATTTTAATGCTCCAATATATTTTAGCATTCCAAAATTTGGAATATTTTTGAAATTTTACATGCACTTTGACTCTTTCCTCCATATGTCCTTTGCAGAATTTTTGCAGTTCTTAAAACTTTTTGGAATCACATTAAGAAATAGTTCTGTTGAGATCTCTGTGAAGTGTTAGGGGGAACCCCCTCACCAATTCAACATCTTTTTTGCTAAAGATCCTGGGAATTTTCTGGTGGAAGACAATTGAAGTAAGAGATGGTGATAATGATGACTGGGAATAATTAGGAAGGCATGAAAAGCAGGTACTTGGGAGATGTCCAAGCGAAATGTGCTTATTGTCAGGAGAGCCCTAGCAGTGCCTGTTGCAGGTACAGTTGTTCTGAAGGCAGTATCAACTGTCCCACTGTTGCAGTCTAGTAGGAAGCAGATCTGGGATCACCCTCTTGTCATGGTGAGCATATAGTGCTGATTTAAATTAATTGGGATTCTCATGGTTAAAAGCTCTAACAGAGGCAGCTTTGAAAACTAAACTGGTTTCCTAAGGAAAGAAATGTCTTTTGTTCTAATCGAGTAGAAGTTTTGCCTTCCCTATTATAAAATTGGAAATGTAGTTACTAAAACAATGCAACTGTGTGTTGCATCTTTCTGTAGTTTCAGCTGCTGCTGGTGGGAAATTTTGGGCACTTTGTACTCATATCAGACCTCGCCTTGCAGATCCAGGGCAGAAGTGGGACTGTGCCCCTGTGTTCTCCTTTTATACAGATCATCCAAACTGAGTTTGGGATTTCCTCTGTTTCATAATCGATGTTCCTGGGCTCACATATTTCTTTTTTCCTCCTTCTTCAGCATTTTTACAGAAGCTGACCATATTACTTTTAGAAGCTTTTAAAATAATTTTGAGTTATTAATGTTTCTGTTGTTTCTAAAGTGCACCAGCCCTATGTTTGACTGATTCCTTTCACTGGGCCTATCCTCACTGAGAGGGAAGTTATCTGCATGGGCACTTCCTCAGGCACCTCTTTCCTTGATGGCTAGTGCATGTTCCCTGTGTTGGTTACAGTTTCTGTAACCCATATCAAAAGAATTACTAATGGAACAGCCTCAGAAGTGGAATTGTGTTGCACACCTTTTGCACAGTATATGTGTGAATCACCTGGTAGCTGGAGCACTTCAGATTTCCCCACATTAGTAATTTTAGGAAGGTTTCTGAGAAGGGCAGAAGAATTGGTCATAGGTCTGTATGCAGAAGAAAATGATCTGCTGTTGCTAAGTGCAAAGTTTCTTTGATATTTATTTGCAATTTCTAGTTTAAGTATTCACTTCCAAAACCTCCTCTAAAATACTTATCACTGTACTCCTTGAGTCTGTCTAGAAAATATTTTAATTGCATTTTACTTTCTAAAAAGTGGGAATATTAATCTACACATCATGGGGCATGAATAGTGAAGTCACTCTGCATAAGTGACTCAGAATCTGTTTCAAGTCCCAGACAGGTCAAAAGGAATTTTGGAGCATCCATGCAGATGCATTTAACACGTGCTGCTATCTCCACAGGGTCTGAGTGTATGTAGTGGTGTCTTGTAAAGACTTCTAGTGACTGTCATTACAGATCTCATTTTTTCAAACATGAGGAGCTCAGTTCTGAAATCCTGGATGCTGGGTTTGTTGTCCAAATGGGATCTCAGCTCTTCTGAAAAAAAATAATTATCTCCAGTTGTGAGTGCTGCTCTCCCCAAGAAATCCAGATGAATGTTAGCACCTGCTCCAGGTATCAACCTTGGAGTAACCCTATTTCAAGCATGAGACTTTATCTTGCAGAGACCATAGAAGTTTCCCTTTCCAGGCCCAAGGCATCATGCAGGGGAGTTGGTGTGCTGGAAACCCTGACTTTCTGGACCTATATGAGTTCCTCAGGAGAGCTTTGTGGGTGACATGCTGTAGGAGGTGCTTCCTTCTGCAATACAGGCAAGAAACAGCTAATTTGTGGGCTTGTCTGGTATTAGCTGCATCTCCTCTGATAATGTCTCCTGCCACACCTTCCTTCTTATCTCTACTGCCACTGCTCTAAGTGCCTGTGCATCTCCCCATGGGGGTCTCCTGGGGAGGTATGGACACTCTCATTACAGAATCATTCAGTGAGCTGCTGAGCACATGGAACCCTCAAACTCCTGAGTTAAATCTACTCATAACCATTGCAAAGCCATTTGGATACCAATGACAGTTAAAACCTCTTACAGTGATATCATTTATTGCAGCCTAACATTTCACTACGACGAGAGTGGGTGCTTCTAGCAATCTTTGAGAAAGATCAAATTAAACAGTGAAAAGTGTGTGTTTCTCATTGTGGCAGTGGCTAAGTGCTTAACTGTGTGAGGGTCTGGGGAACTGAGCTTCCATTTCAGGGCACTGTTTGGAGATTCCACAAGAGGCTACCAGCAGAAATTCAGAAAAATCCAGAAAGGCAAGTGGCTTCACAAATCACTAACTCTTTTCATGAGGAGACATGCATATGTGCAAGCAGGCATGCTTGCAGGGCTGGAATCTTGCAATTGTTTTGTGTGTTGATTCAAAGACACGCAAAATGAGGCATCTGGCATTGTCTTGGTGAGAATTATAGATGGGATATCACACTGAGCTAAGTAGTCCTTCACCCCAAACCTTCATTTTGTTTTTCTTGGTGACATTTCTTGCTCAATTAGATATATTTGGACTGACCTGAGCCTTTCTTCCCTTCCCTTGGTATTTATACCTTTTACACAGTAGTGCAGAGTCATTAATATTCCCACCACAGGGCTGTAAAACAAGACACAAGTGTTCTTTCAGCTAGTAATATTTTGAGACCTGAATATCTTCATGAGAAAGGGTGTGAGAAATGCTTTCATCCTGTGATTTACCCTCAAAGTCCAGACTGCCAAGATTTCATCCAGCTAAACGTGGGACATGCCCTGAGGAAATATCTAGGGATTGGTGCCTGGAATGGCCCCTGGAATTGGTCCCAGGTTAGTGGAGGTTCTTGTGACCACTCACTGGCAAAGAGGAGGATGGGAATGTACAGTCAGAGAGCTTTTGCTTGGGAAATGTTGGACAGCATGGTTTCTCCATTGACAAAATTAAATTTTCTGAGCAGCTCTAATCACAGACCTGCCTGATAACCCAGGGCACTGCTACAGGAGCTTGGGCTTGTCCTGCTGCTCCTTATACTGCAGAGGAAGAGAAGAGTTATAAAGGCCACTACCTCGGTATAGGATTTGCATTGTACAACAGCTTTCAGTTGGGAAGGAAAGCTGTCAGAGCCCTTAGCTCAGCAGTTTGCAAACTTTTCTTTTTGATGTCCCATTTTCAGGGACAGTTATCTTTCCTCTGAGGTTTCCAACTTTTTTTGTTTGAGTCAAGACCACAATTTTGAGATCTGATGACTTAGCTTCTTACATTGGTGGGGTCAAACCCAGTGATGCCCCTTCTGGCTGTGTCATGAGCTGAATTTGTTTAATCAGGTGGAAAGAAAAGTTGTACCCTGTGCCACTGCACTGTTAGAGATACTTTTTTGTTGTTTACTTTTCATAACTCTAATGTGTTTGCGAGCAATGCTCATGTGGAAATGTTTGCATGTGGATTAGTGTTTCTGGTAAGAGAGAAACAATGCATGATGAGATGACTAGAAGTAGCCTGGTGAGGGGATCTCATTTATCCCACTGCTGAAAGACCAGATCAGCTGTATTTGGATGTTCCTGACTCTAAAGTACCTTCCAGAGTGGGGTTTCTGCAACCCTGTGAGGGAATCTTTCCTACTGCTTAAATGTCCTTGCCACTGAATCTCAGAGGTGACTTCTAACCTTTATGTCCCTTTCTGCAAGGTAGCCCCAGTGTTCATAGTTGTATTTGCCATGAGTATGCAGAACAACTGTTCTCTTTTTGTTTGTTTGTTTGGCTTTTTTTTCCCCAAAATCTTTAAAATTTTTGAAAATTATGTTTTAATTCCTCCTTTTTTTTGTTGTTGTTGTTTGTCTTCTCTAAAGTAAACAGCCTGATGCATTCAGGCTTTCTCTCATCATCTGGGATATGCTGGATATGCTTTCCTTGGGGCTTGGGGCTCATTCTCCCAAAGTGGACACATCAGTATGGCTAATTCCCACCAGTGTTAGCTGAAGCAGAAGATGAGTTTCTGTGATTTGCAGATTGCACCCTTGTGCACTTAACCTGATATTTGCTTTTTCCTTGCCAGCAAAGCAATAATGATTCATGTTAAGATTTCCTCTACCATTGCTTTTTCTACTGTAACTCCCTTTTCTGCCAGGCTCCTAACTGCCTGATTTTTCTTCAGACTGTGTCAGTGGGGGTTGTTCTTCCTATCAAAGTTCAGTACCTTGTGCACATTGCTTTATATCAGTTCATGTTGAAAATATGATAATTTTGAATTCCATACTTGTCTTTCATGTGTACTCCTGCTCAGCTTGCTGTAATCTGCAAATTCAATAAACAGACTTTATCCTGTCATTAATGAAAATATTGAATATCACCAGACTGTGAACAGATCCCTGCAGAAACCCCACTGGTGTATCCTTGCTTTTTGACAGTGAACCATTTGTAACTACTTCTGAGTACTGTTATCTAACAGGTTTTGTAGCCATCATATATTGCATTCCTCTAGACAATATTTTATAACCTTTCCTGTAGGAATGTCATAAGAAAGGGTGTCAGAAATCTTACCAAGGTCCAGATGTATGTCTGAACAACTGCTCTACAGTCCACAAGACCTGTTACTCTTCCACTGAAGAAAATTAGATTGGTTTGACATGATTTTCTTTGACAAGTTAATGTTGCCTGTTACTCATCCCCTTGTTATCTTGCAGGTGCTTAAAAGTTGTCTGGTTATTTGTCCTAGTTGGTTTCTGGGAACCAAATCTATACTCTCTGCTTCATAATTCCTTGGTCCACCCATTTTTCAGGATACATGGTACATCTGGACATCTTTTTTCTTTTGTGGAGCTAGGTTTAGCTCCCTGAGGCTAAGGCAAAAATGTCGTCTAGTCATGCTCAATCAAGTAATTTTTGTACCCAAATAGTGTTGATGAGCCATATCCTTCCCCCCAGTACTGTGGCCATCCCATGCTTCTGAAGAAGTAATATTACAAATCTGTATCTAAAATGGGAGGTATTGGGAGTTTACCTGCAGAATAAATAAGATTAACTGTGTGTTGTTGGATCAGAGCTGTGGATGTATGTGGAGAAGACCTGTACTAGCTAAATCAGAGGTGCTGTGAACTGGCTAATTTGAGTTTACCCTTCAACTCTGCATAGCACTGATCTAAGGAGGGACAAAAAAAGAGAGTCTGAATGGTATTTCAGTGTCACTGTTTGGAGATAAATTAGAACAGACAAATACCTCTTGGTGTTTGTGTGAAGAACTGTATCTGTAACTGGCACAAGCCTTTTTGTGTAACTATTTCTAGGCAAATAAGCTTTGACTGAACCTTGATGCTTGTTTTGGAAAAAAATGAAAATATCCAAGAGGTTCCTTTCACTTATATTTGTGGGCAATCTTAGTTTTGCTTAAAAATGGTAAAGACAAGACAATATAAATATGTTAAGGGTGAGTGTAGAGAGGATGGAGCCAGACTTTTCTCAATGTCGTCCAATGACAGGACGAGGGGCAATGGGTGCAAGTTGGAGCACAAGAGGTTTAGGCTTAACACAAGGAAGAACTTTTTCTCAGTGAGGGTGCCAGAGCTCTGGAACAGGCTGCCCAGGGGGGTTGTGGAGTCTCCATCTCTGGAGACACTTAAGACCCGCCTGGATCTGTTCCTGAGAGACTTGGTCTAAGTGATCCTGCTCAGGCAGGGGGGTTGGACTAGATGATCTTCTAGGTCCCTTCCAGCCCCTAATTTCTGTGATTCTGTGATAATTCAGGGTAGGTTAGAGAAATGCAATAGCCAAAGACTGATAGAATCATAGAATGGTTAGGGCTGGAAGGGACCTCCAAAGGTCAGCTAGTGCAACCGCCCTTGCAGGGAGCAGGGACACCCTCAACTAGACCAGGCTGCTCAGAACCTTATCCAACCTTACCTTTAATATCTCCAGAGATGGTGCCTCAACCACCTCCCTGGGGAGTCCATTCCACTGTTCTACCACCCTCAAGGGAAAGAACTTCTTCCTGATATCCAGTCTAAATCTCCTCATGGATTTAGAAACCCATTCTTGGGCTGTATAGAGGCTGTTTGGGCTCTATAGGGGCTGTTTAGAAAGTCATTGGAGAGAGGTATTGGGGGGCAAAACGTATGGATTGAGAGCAGGCGGAGATGCAGGTGAATGGAGTGAGGATGAGAAGAAACAAAGCTCTGGTGGAAGACAATGGTAATTATGCATTGATGGATTTCAAGGTTTTCAAGGACTTAGTCTAATAGAAGAAAGCCCAGAGGCTAATATGGAGGGCAGAGCAGAGCATAAAAACTATCTTGATAGTCTTTGCTCAGTGCTATGTACATTTATGCATATGTATATGTACATTTCCCAGGGTATTTATGGTCGGTGGCTCCTGTGCAAGCAGGGTGCTGCTCAGCATATAAGCTCATAATGAGGAGCAAGGTGCAGCTTGTATGGTGAAGGTGACACTGTCACTGGTGAGTGTAACCAGCACGTGTTCCTTTGGCAGAGCAGGAGGAGGCAGATAACCCTTTAGCAGAGGTATTGCTTCTTAATTGCAGCACGATGCGTGCTCTCATCTTTCTAGCCAAGAGCTAGACAGCATCTGTGTGAACCAAGACCAGCCTTTGTTGCCTACAGGTCTGTTTATAATACAGAGAACATACAGAAGATGGAGGACTCTGAGCTGTGAGGCTGGGACCATTGCACCAAGCTGAAGGCAGTGCACTCTCAGCACTGAACAAGGCAGGGCAAGGGCCTTGCTGGCATTTAGGTGCAGTGGAGTTTATGATGGAGCACAGTCAATAGGAACAAAGCTGAATGGCAGAGCCTGAGAGTGGTTATGGTTGCAGTGTAACCACGTTGCATTGATTCACGACACTTGGGGATTAATCTGCCTTTTGGTACACTTGGCTTTTAAAAAGTGCTCTATTTACACTTTTTACAACCTGAAATAGAGTTAAGTGAGCTAGATTTTTCTCCCAAGTTGAAAGATGTCCAGTTCTGGAGTTTGGTTCAGCCAGCTAGAGAAAGACAGCTGCAAACTCCCAGTTTTCACCCAGGTGATGCCCTTGATACCTGTGAGGTTGCTGCTTTGTGCCTTTTGGCTGGAGCTCATCACGTGCCCTCTGAGCTCTCAGTGTGGAATGGTGGAGTAGTGGAGTGGCAAGGGAGGTACTGCAAACTAAAATGTGGGGAGAAGTCTGAAAAAGGGATCTCTGATCATTTGCAAAGAAGGTGTAATGGAAATTCATTCTGCCCAGACCCTCCCAGCCCACATATATCCAGGGAGGATAGTTTAGAGGAGGAAGAGAAGCAGATACAAGAGGAGGCAGGTGAGATCTTAGGAGGAGATGGGAAGTCTGATGGGGTGAAACATGATGGAGGTGTGCACTAGTAAAAGAGCAAAATATTTTTGAGGGCTTTGTCATATCTCTACTTGAGCAAGTGGAGAAGAGGGTTAGGAGTGACAGATTCAAGAGTTTTTTTAAGGAATAAAAAAAAAAGAGTGTTTTCACTAAAGAAAGCATATGGGCAGGAGCAGATTTTGCCTTAAGGGTTGTTTGTCATCAGCAGACACAACACTATGGACTCCCACGGTCCTGCCAGTTCTGCTGCTGGAGACAGCCTGGTGCAAGCAGCCTGCTTGAAAGGGAGAGCTTGGGTAGACAAACTGTGCTAGCTGGGCCTTTTTATCTGCTCCCACACTTCATCCTGATCTGTGCAGGTCCTTGCCAGGCTGGTCTTGGCATTGTCATAAACGAAGATCAAGGGGGCACCTCAGTTTAAGCAACCTTTTCCCTTCAGATTTGCTGGTGTTATGCGGACGCCATGGGGATGGGAAGCCACCTTTCTAGACCTGCAAGGCTTGATGCCATTATCCTGACTCAGGAAACACCATCTTCTGAGAAGGGATGAGGCTGGTCCTCCAGGAGACTGACAGGCAGTGATGAAGTCTGATAGGAGTCTTGGAGCCTGTCCCTAAGCCTGAACCAAGGGATTACTGTGCAGCTGCTCTTGCTTTGCCCAGAGAAAGGTTAAGTTGCCTGGTGTGTGCTGTCACGGGCTGACGGTTTGATGTCGCATACTTATAGATCCCAAGACTTGGCCGGGCCCCACCACTTTAACTTTCACTCTTAGTAAATCAGAAAATGAAATGGAGTTTTCTTCCGAGTGACAGGTAAATCTTGGCCACTCTCCGGCTGCTCTACCGGGATCGCTTCATTCTGTAATCCCTTTGCCCTCCATTCCCTGCTGCAGCGAGCGCTTGCTGGGAAGCATTGGAGTGACAGGCGTTTTCTCTGTGCCTGACACCTCAGCTGGGAGACTTGATTAAATGAAAACATCTTTGCATTCTTTTTTCAGGTGCATAGAATAAAATGCACCCAAGGAATCAGCTGAGGCTGGGAAACATAATAGATACTCCGTTGCTCTGATGCCTTCTCTGCCTCTCAGGCCAGTGCCCTTGCTGTGTTGCTAGTTTTATGGGGAGGTGAGGAGTTGCCTTTCTATTTCCAACTTTAGGTTGTCAGGCTTCAAGAGGTTTTCTTCCAGGTGTAGTGTCTCTACAGTGTTCCTTGCAGTGCTGCTTCCTGACAGAATTAGGCATTCAGGTAATCCCATCCACTTGCAAGGTGAGGAGGTGGCTTCTTCCACCCACTGCTGCCAGCTGCCAGCCTGGGGAGCTGGAGCAGCTGGGAGCTTCCCTATCAAGAAGGCTGTAGATCATTCCCTCCAGCATCTTTCACCCTTTCTTGAGTGACATTACTGAAGCTCTGGGGACTGTTATTAGTATTCAGTGGTACACTTTTAAGCAAAACCTGAGAAAGGAATTAATCTGTCAATAGGAATGAATATACTGGACAGTGATTTATGCAGATGCTGTACTAAGAGTGACTGTGTTCGCTTCAAGTGCATTTCTTAGGCTTGTTCCCAGAGCCAAAAAACAAACTTACATTTAAAGTAACATTGCAGCTGGCTGATCATTTGTTCAACACCTAGGTCCATGCAAAGATGTTAGGAGTCAAAGCTGAGGAGAAATGCTGTGTCTGTCACCTTTCACAAAGCTCAAACAGCAAGAGACACAGCCCAGGGTAAAGGGCTCTGACTAGTTATCTGAGGCACTTATACTGGACTCTGTGTGAATATAGTGGTGCATTTGTGGGTGGAGAAGACTGTGCTTGTCCTGTGTGGCAAACACAACTATAAAATCTTGGTATCCAGTGTGTGTATAGTTAAAAATACAACAGAGTGCTGTTCATTTGGGTGAGCAGGGTCCTGAGAGCACCCAGTATGGCAGCAGCCTGGTCTGGTTGGAAAAGCACTTTTGTGGGTCAGGAGACTTATGTTGCATTTCTCACTGTCTTCCTTATTTGTTGTGACACTTAGTAGAAGTAACTTAGTAGTTCTGTGTCTTTTTCCTGGTTTCTACGCTGGAACATTGGCCTTTCTCCAGTTCTCAGGCACCTCTCCTGTTCTCCAGGACCTCTCAAAAATTCTGGAGAGTGTCCTGGCAATGACCTCTGCCATCTCCCTCATCACTTGTGGGTGTATCCCATCAGGGCCCATAGACTTGTGGATGTCCAGTTTGCTCAGCTGGTCTCTAACCCAAGCCTCTTCAAATGAGGTAAAAACTTCCTCCCTCCAGAATTCCTCTGTGGTCTTGGAGACCTGGTACTCCTGGTAGTTGGTCTTAGTAGTAAAGACTGAGGCAAAGGTAGCATTCAGTAATTTCCAAACAATTACAAAGGATTGTTTGGAAAACCTTTTTTTTTTTTTTTTTTTTTCTAGAAAAGCAATTAATGATGTCTGCATGATTCAGGGTTGGGAATGTTTAGTGTCAGGATTCTTCAGCTTTGTGTAGATAGGTTGCTGTGCATTGCTCTAGTGAAGTATATGTATTTACATAGCGAAAAGTACTTAGAAATTGAGAGATTCAAACACAAACTGTGTTCAAATAAACTGCCTGTGAATCGAATAGGAATCACTGACAAGAGAAAGTACATTGAGACATAGTTATGCTGTTGCATATGCTTTCAGGTGTGACCAGGGCTGGGAATAGAGGTGAAGTCCTCTAATTAAAAGAGCAACATCTCTCCATCTCAATGTATGCAAGTGTAAATTGCTCTCCACACACAACCCCCCCATCCTCAGCCCCTCCCGAGCCAGAGCATCCCTTGTGATGCGTGGAGCAGCACGGTTGCAGTGGCAGCAATGCTGCCAAGGCTACTGATTGAGTTCCACAGTAGCTGGGGGGGGTTTGACAGGAAAGAAAGAAAACAACAAACAAGAATGAGTTTCAGAAGTCACGGTTCATTTCAGTTTTCATTATATAGCAAGAACTCAATGGAAAGGGGGCCAATCTATAATTGACATGATTTAAAACCTGTTCTTGTATTGTTTGCATGCTTGATGTTGACAGTGCTGACTGTCCATGGCTGCTGGACTTCAAACACTGTTCCTACATGGGTGTGTTCATCCCTGCTACTCCTTTCTTCTCCTTCTCCCTGTCTGGTACACAGCACAGGCCCATGCATTTGCTACCCAGCATTATTTCCCACCTGCTTTGCAGATGGGAAAAGAGATGCTTTGGCTGTTACCCGGAGCTTCTCATCTCCCAGCCTGGTTGTATTCTGCAGCAAGCTTCACTCAAAAATTATTGAGATTATTACTGTTGTATATTTTATCCATACACACACGCACGTGCACGCACACATATTTTTATATATATATATTCTTCAGTCTCCCTCTGCAGCTGAGCGATGCACTCGGGATTTATCTCTGTAATGAGAAAAGGGAGATAGGGAGAAGTAAGGGCATTTTTCTCTGGCTTGGATTGTAAGTCATTTTGATATTCATTGTAAAAGATGCTTTTCAAATATTTAAATGTATGTGCGCTCACATATCAGTTCTTCAGGATGGATTGTATGCGACGTAATCACTGTTTTATATCTCTTGTGGTCTGTGATGTTCTCCTATATCCGTTCCTTTTGGTAACTTCATCTGGGAGAGATGGGAAGATGAGGAGCTGGAACTGGGATTCATTCCATAGCCTGTGCTCTGCCATCATCTCTTTTTGGGATGGACTAAAGCTAGAGAAGAAATACACTTGGCCTTGGGCAGAGCTCTCACCTTTTCCAGCATGACTGTTTCTGGGGGGTGGAGTTGGCTACAAGTAGCTGTGCATTCCAGACGAAAATGCTCTCACATCCTCACGGGAAAGACTCAGATGAGCTTTAGCTTGATAATTAGCTCAATGTGCTTGGTAATTAGCTCAGACAAAGGGCATTTTGGCTGAGGCAGAAGAAGAGTACAGATGTAGAGCTATCAATGACACCTGCCCAGGTTTACCCTAGTGTGAAAAACCCTCTTCTTGGGACTTGGAGAGGGGGATGGAGAAGACGCGGGAGCGGCTGGGGTAGCTCTGCCCAGCTTCTCGTGTCTGGGGATCGGGGCTGGCCACGCCGCCTACAAACTCTTCCTCCCCCTTCGTCCTTGGAAGGTCTGCTCCCTGTCAGGTGTGCCATCCCGCCATCTGCTCCCAGCCCGGAGCAGCTGCTCCCAGGGCCGCGCAGGCTGGCGGGAGCGGCCTTCCAGCCGCGTGAGTGACAGCAGGCGCCGCTGCTGCCTTGGCTCCGAGCGCCGCGCTTGTAGCTGCGGATGCGGGGCTTGTCAAGCTGCCGGCTCGGGGAACGGCTCTCGGAGGAGGAGGGAACGGCTCTCGGCGGCACTCCCGAGCCCCCGACGGCCGCGTCGCCCCAGCGCGAGTCCCAGGCGGTGGCGGGCAGTGAGCCCAAGGGCCAGAGGCGCTGAGGATGCTCCCTCCTTGTCGCCTCTGCACCCCCGTGTCGCTGGAGAGGGAGCTGCATGTGGCAGGAGAAGCCCTGCTCCTCCCCAGGATGCTGCATCCAGCAGCTCTCAGGGCTCCAGGAAGAAAGGAGTCGGGGGCCAAATTGCAGAGGGAAGGAATTGTTTTCAAATATTGGCTCTCCCTGCCTTTCGGGAAAGAGCAAGTGAAGCACAGAGGGAAGAGGGGTAGGTGAAAGGAGGAGAGGTTTGGTGGAAGGTTCCCAGCTGCCTTGTGCATCTGCTTTCAAGGCAAGTGCAAGTTATTACCTGCAGGGTTGGGAATGTTTATTGGAGTACTGGCAGGATCCTTCAGCTTTGTAGGTAGGTTGCTGTGCATTGCTCCAGTGAAGGCAGTTCAGTCTGTCAGTGGCTCACTGCTGGAGCCTCTGAACTCAAACAACTCAAGAAGACAGTACAGCAGCCCAGCAGGCAGTGGAGGGAAAGGGGAAGGTGCAGGCCTCTTGCCTCAACCTCTTGCCCCAACCAAAGAAAGATGAGAAGTTTCCTATCACAAAAAAAATCATTTTTCACCAGGATTCCTAAATGAGGGGCATCAGGAAGCACTGTAAGGAGGAGTTGGTTCTAAGGCCACTGTGTGAGTGTGGTTCACTGTCAAGACTTCAGTAATGGCTTATAGCTGTCTGCTCTTCAAACTTCTCCATAGGGCAATCAGTTAAAGGCAGGGAGTTTCCTAATGTCCTATAGCAATTTACTAAATCCAGAACAAGACTGAGGAATGTGTTGCAGAGTTTGAGTTCTGTCAGGCATGATGAAAATAGGATGTAAATGTCAAACTTGGATATATATTGTGACCTCTCCATGTCAGGGGATCACAGATGTGAAATTTGTATCCACATATCAAACTATGCATATAGATACATAAAGAATATCTAGAATATTGGAAGAACTCTACACGTAGAGTTCAAACTCCTTCTGAAGGTTTCTGGGACCTTTTCTCACAGCTGGAAAAGTGTCACTTGTCCTGTGAGGTCAACTTGTCCAATAAGGCTTGTGTGTGCCAATGCATATTTAAACCTTGTGCATTCTGTGAATAAGCAGACTTGGGTGAATTACTCTGGTGTTATTCCACAGCCAAAACAAACCATGGGTTACATTCTTGGTCCTGGTGTTGGACAGCTCCTGTTGTTTTTCTGGGTTCCTGTCTCATGGAGAGAACCACTGATGAGCATAAAAGAGGTGTAAACCTTCTGCTCTTTATAAGTAGTTACTGTACCAAAGAGAGGTGGCAGAGCTCAGAAGAGGTGGAAGGCCTAAGCTTCAAACCCCTATTGCAGGGAGGAATTGGATCTTGAGAGCTGCATATCCTAGGTGAGGAGTCCAGCTACTCACTTAAATTTTTACTCCTTTATGTCCAAAAATTTCATTTTGGAAATACTCCCATTGAAAGTTTGGGGAAAGCTGATAACAGTGAAAAATTTTGGCTTTTTTGTATGATCTGGCATGTTCCCACTCTGCTTTTTTTCCAAACACTCCCAGGCACTTTGGAGACTTAAATCTGTGCTCTTCCTGCTTTTGTGCTCTGTTCAGAAACCCTTTTGAAGGTCAAACCTGGAACCTTGACCCTTGCTAATCCCTCCTAGTTGGTCTTCCTTGCTTCGAGAGCATTTTGCAAATGCAGCAGAAAAGGTGTGGCATAAGCTCTTTAGCCTCTTCTCTACCTGCCGAAGAAGGGGCTTCACTTTGCAGAGTTGAGAGCTGCTCTTGCACCTTAGCTTGCATCACTGCTCATCAGTGCAGAAGTTCTGAAAGGATTGACAAATAGATTAATACCTGGCAACTATGGCTGAAACTAGCTACCTCTGAACGGGCAGTCATTTATCACTAAATTACTTTCTCTAAGCCAGGTAATTTCTGATC
Source organism: Ceyx cyanopectus (assembly GCA_013401355.1). NCBI lineage: Eukaryota > Metazoa > Chordata > Aves > Coraciiformes > Alcedinidae > Ceyx > Ceyx cyanopectus. The sequence continues at coordinate 50,569 of VYZU01074763.1, read as the reverse complement.
AACATGCACAAAAACAAAACCACAGCAGTGATGTGATGTTAACCAGAGGCCATTCCTATTCCCTGGACTGGTGCCGCAATGAATGCAGAGAAAATTGTCACTTGAAAGGTTTATGAAGCTTAATGAAAAGTGACATTGCAGGATGCTGGGGAGGGATCCACGAGGCTACGTCTGGTTTGTCCGGTAACGAGTACCACACATGGAGAGGATGTATGACTGGAATATTTGCCACTCAGGAGCGGGTGGTACTGGCAGAGCCAGTGTTGGGACAAGGGAGAGTGTTGGCTACAGAACAGGGACTAAAATGCATCAGCTGTGTGATAGCCTTGCTATTTATGGCAACACAGGTTGCTCCATATGATGAGTTTTACTGTAAAAAGAGGGATGAGAGGTGAAGTGTGCCTGAAGCAGAACCACGGAGCATGATGTGTTTGGAACCACTGGTTGTTTAAAGCTCAGCACAGGGATTCAAATCTAAAAGTTCTGGCATGGACCTGATGTCATTTCTTTGTATGTAGTAGACCCAACTTAAGAGCCCAGTCCAAACCTTGTCAAAATCTGGGACATTCAGTTCTGACATGACAACTCCTGAAGAAGAAAGTCTTTTGCATTTAATGAATTTTAAATGTGCTGCATATCTTCAGGGATCTTTAAAATTCAGAAGAGTTAGAAGAGGCTCCTCACCTCATGGAGTAGGGCCTGGTGGAAGGGAGGAGTGAGGGCATTTCTGCATGTCAAGGAAAGTCATGGCCAAGTTGTTACAGAGTACCTTGGCTAAAGCCATGCTAAGTGCCTTTAACAAGGCACGTTTGTAGTGTATCTCTCTGGCCATGCAGGGTTACTTTTATGGTGCCTCATAGGGATTCTGTAATTGATGTGCACACATACTTTTAGGCTGTGTATGAGTGTCATTGCAAATTAAGACACTCCCCATTAACCTTCTGAGCTTTCCTGCTCCCTCTCTGTGCTTCAGGGATAGCTAGCCAGGGCACCCTGGGCTTCTCAGTGGATGGCTTTTCACTGGTGGTCCATATCCTTTCCAGTGTTTCCCAACTAATCCCTGGGAAGAGAGGAAGTGATAAGATCAGTAAGGTTTGTTTCTTGACAAATGTCCCATTTTCACAGGCAGTTGAACCGAACTGCAGCTTGTGCTCCATTCAAACATGTCAATAAACATTATTGCAAAGACGTACAAGCAATAATGGGAATGTATAAAACTCACCTTTATTGCTTCTTGCCATGAATTTACACACTGCTCTAAACAGCTTTTACTTCTCCAGGGGAAAGCCTTGGGATTTTGCCTTTACGGGCATGCTGATTCCCCCAGTTTATACCAGAGACCCTCACCACCCTCTCTGCCTCCCCACGACATGCTGGTGATGGGAATGTTGCAGCAGAGGTATGAATGCATGTCTCAAGTTGCAGTCAGGCTCAGTTAAAAGCTGAAGAGGTGAAGCTGCCATTCTCTGGGATAAGCTGCTGTGTATGTTATTGCCCGTCCTTTGCTTGATCACACAATGCCAGGCAGTCAATTACATTCGACAGAGTGGTGGAAGGGAACAGCTCAATTCCCCTCCAGCTGTAGCTTCATGAGTGTGGCAGTTCTATTTCTGCACGTAGGGATGGAGGCTGCTCACCACGCTGCTGCAGCACTTCCACTGATGCCAGTTCAGCTGTTATGGGAACAAGACACAGTGAAGCTCTTCCTCGGTGGTTCAACACCTTTATTCCTGCAGCCTCAGGTGCTCAGCAGTACTCTCTCAGCATGAAAGCTTCTTGGAGGGCACAGGGGTAAACCCCATTCCTGAGCTGCTCCATAACAGAAACAGGCTAAGAAGAAACTCAGATTTGTTCAAAAGCTTCACAAACTTGGTAACTGGGAAGCACAGATCAGGAAAAACAACAAAATGGGAGCATGATATCCAAGCCTGATGATTGCTGCAGAAAAGGGCCTGGTGGTTATGATACTACTCCAGAGCACCTGCAGCTTTGCTGTAGCCTAGTAATTTCTTGCCTTCCTCTCTGGGGTTCAGTGACTGCACTTTGCCTTGGACCTTGGGTAATAACTGCAGCAGGGACTGCAGTTTTGCTCTGACTTGGCACAACAGCTTCTTGGTCCCACCGTGTGCTCTCTATTTCCTGGAGTCCCAGCAGATCAGTACTGGTACCAAGGCCCAGCACAAACAGCACACTCTTGGTGCTCTGTCCCTCTGCCTGGGTAGATCCTTCTGCTGGAGTGCTAGTTCCCAAGGGTGGGTGAGAAGGACTGCTAAGTGTTAGCCTGGGATGCAGAGGTTGCTTGAAGCAGCTGCCTTTTTCCCCTCTGTTGCCCAGCTGCCCCAGGAACGTGGTTCCTCCCTGCTTCCAGGTCTCCTGCCCAGCTCTCCCTGCTTTGTGCCAGTGGGTGGAATGTTAGTTTGGCACCAGCTGCTGCTTCTGGAGCTCTTGCCATGCTCTGTTGCCCATGGCACTGATGCTTGCATGGCACAATCTGTGGCTGGGCTCTACCTGTGCTTCCTGGTGGCTTGTTCTCCTGCAGCACTGGCTCTGCCTGCCAGCTGGCAAAGCCCTAGAAGTATTTTAATAATCTTAGCTCTCTGGTAGCTGCTGCCCTCCTGCTTTTCCTGGTTCTGTGTTGCCCACTTAGCCGTGTCTGATGTCTGGATCCCCTCATAGGCTGGCCTGACTACCTGCAGGACCCCTGCTGTCCTGTGACCAGGCCCAGGGCATCACAAGGATTTAGGCCAACTGAGCTTCTGCATCAGTCTCTGAAATCTGGGTGCTCTACTGCGTCTTCCCTGCCAAGGGCCCTCTGTAAGTTGGAGCAAGAAGGGTGACCTTTGAGGCTGGATGTATCAACAGGGCTCCTGAACTCATTTAATGGTGTCTGCCAGACTTGATGCCCTCCCCTTCCCAATCTATCTCCATGCCTGCAGCAGCCTACCTGACTTACTCCTTTTTCATATCCCTTTGCTTACCTAGGATATAACTTTGGTGGGGAGGAAGGGATTCCTCCAAGAGGTCAGCATGAAGTAGTATCAGTCCAGATTGTAAAGCACAGGAAGGATTGAAAGAAAGCTACAGAGTTCCCATGAAGTAATATGGCTTGTGATTTTGATTTTAGGGCATGTTTGCTGACACCTATGTACTAAAATGCCAGTAATTTGTTTTCAGTGTCCTTGGGTGGCAGTGGGGAGAAGGCATGGTGGGCTGAGTTACACATCATAGCTGCACTTTCTTGGGATAGCCATATTGTTTCCTAAGTATTCTTGATTTAATCCCTGAAAAAAATATTTCTGTGTCTCCAGAAGCTCTTGATTGTATAGCTTAAATAGTAGCAATAGGTAAAGGACATTAGAGCATCCCAAACCAGGCAAGTAACTATAAAAATGAATATTTTTTTTTTTAAGATTCGTTTTCAAACCTAAGTACAGTACCTACACAAGCCCAGTAGACTGAATGTATTCCAGCAGTTCCCAGCACCTTGAGTTTCAGGCCCTCTGGGCACAACTTAGAAGAGCTGTGAAGTTGCTGCACTGACCTATTTAATGCAGATATGAATCGTGAAGGTGTAGTGATCTTTGGTGTCATTCTTCAGTGTTGCCTCAGTCTTCTGACAACCACCTTTCACATTTTTACCTAATCACAAGGAAATCCTTGAGAGAATAGGTATTATGGGTAATAGAAGGAAGAAGATTGCATCAAGTGGATGGAGCTCCTAAAAATCTGTTCAGATAGGTGCAAAGTAACTGGCTTGACCTTTGCACTTTCTATTGGTAGGAAAGGGATTACAATCAGAAAGCATGAAGCTCCTGGTTTCATGTCTTCAAAAACTTTGGGTTCTCAAAGCATTGCCAGATAAAAGCTAGTTCTTGTGACAGCTGGAGTGGGTTGACACTTACTTGCTTTCTGTAATCACACCATCCATATAAAAAAGGATAAGAAATTTCTCCTTCCCCAGGCAAATAGATTTGCTTTTGTTCCCATCAGCACTGTAGCTTGAAGTCTGGAAGATAGAGAAGAGCTGGAAGTGTGAGACACTTCATGTTCACGTCATGGTAGATAACTAGACATGGATCTCTGCTCCTTCCTGTGCTTTCCTGACCTGTGTGTTACACAGGGTGGGAGAAGCAGGAAGGTTTTTTTGTTAAAAAGAGATGTACAAGTGGTCATGCTAATCAAATAAACAGCTGCTGGGTTAAGATATATCTCTGTCAAAAACTAGCCAACCCTGCTTTGTTGCAGCTGCTGGCAGTGTTGGCACACCACCCTGGGACTTAGCTTCCAGTGGTGGTGTGAAAAATGAGTAAATTTGGTACATCCTCAGTGAGAAGTTCATCATGTTATGAATATGCAGCTTACTCTGGACAGGTACCTATTTGATAAGATCCAGCACTTGCCTAACAAATGAATTGGGAAGGAGTAGAGGCATGGGCAGAGCTCAGGAGGGTATTTGAAGAAGGGTGTAAGGATATTTGTTATAAAGAGAACAGGTGGTGTCAAAATAAAGAGAAGAATGCTCAGAAAGAAAAAGACAAAGAAGGTATGTTGGAAGCAGAGAAGGAGAAAAAAAGGCAGTGAGAGAGCAAGACCAGAGATCGAGGCTTGAGCTTTATCTGAGTAGGAAGAAGAAGAAAACCATATGTGGAAGAAAAAAGCACAACATCTGAGCACTGAGTTTATGGAAAAGACAGGATCAGTACCTGCAAATGATCTCAGAGAGTCACAGGAGATGAATTAAACATGGCCCCAAAGGGACTAGAATCTCTGAGCAGTGGAGAAAAATAAGTCTGTGAAGGAATGCCTGAGCTACAGGTGAACAGGGTGGCCAGACTGTTAAGAGCCCCCGTGCAGGTATCTTGTCTTTGCATTTGCATGTAAAGTGCCCTGCACGCGTGTCCCACTGTCCTACTAATAAGCTAGACAGACAGGAGGAAAAAGTAGGGAAGATAGGAGGCAAAGGATGCACATATGTAAGAGAAAGAAGTGCATTTTTTTTTTTTTTTCTTTTTTTTTTTTTTTAAGGATAGAATTGTTTAATGGGAAGACACCAGTGCCTTGCCTTCAGATTGGCTGGGTTTTATTCCTGGCTCTGCCACAGACTGGCTTTGTGACCACATAGAAATCCCTTCACTACTCTGACACTGTTTTGTGGGGTTTTTTTGTGTTGTGTTTTTTTTTTTTTTACATTTGTTCTGTGGAATGATGATAAAAACATGCTCCAAGCACAGCTGAGGAGGTTAAATATTCACAGACCTCTTCCCCTATCAATTAGCTGTTATCACCATCATCTTTTACAGGTGAGACTGTGACAGATCCCTACCTGCAGAACAAAAGCTGGACATAGAAGCTGCACTCTCAGCCCCTTCCCACTCCCCACGTGTCATTAGACCTGAGGGTCTCAGCACCCTGTTACTGCCTGGAAGGGCAGCAGTGCTGAGGGCAAGGAGAGGTGTAGCCCACCAAAGCTGTCTGCAGTGTCTTCTTACTCAGCTGAAGCTGCTGACAGCTATACTGCTATTTATTTATTTGGCTGCCAAGGACAGAAACAGCAGGAGATAATCATAAGAAAATAATAAAAAAGCAGGAAAACCAGCACATAATATTCTGCAGAGGGATTTAACGGGGTGAAAAATTGTCTCTTGCCGAAGTGTCTATGCCACTAAATGCTGTCTCCGAGATCTTCACTCTTCCTCCTCAACAGAGGCTTAAGGAAAGAGACAGGCAAGTCTCTGAGCCAGCGTCGAGGGGTTTTGACAATATGACAGCCAGGAGCCTGGGTTTTTCTCATCAGCATCTTTCGGTAGCATGGATACAATCAGTCATCCTGGCAGTTTCTCTCTGAACAAGACCATCCCCTCCTTCTGCCACAATGAGTTGAGGGGAGGACACTTGGGAAACACCATTCTGCTTCCTATACCCTCATCTTTCAATTGAGATGGATTTTTCCCTGTGCTGCAGGAGCGTGGTCAAATAACTGGAAAGGCTGCAGGCAGTTTGCTGCTGCTTTAGGAGCAGAAGTTTCAAAGCATCCTGAGGTTGCTGTGCCAATAGGTTTGAGGCTTGGGAAATACATCTGTGCTGCTGTCGTGCTCTTGTGGTGTCATGATGTGAACTCCATGGCTTTGTGAGGTATGAGAACAGAGTAGGGCAGCTGTCTAGGGCTGGCTAAGATGGGAAGGGTCCAATTCATTCTCTAGGGTCAGCTTTAGAGACTCAATCACATGAGACAGAGAACTTTTAGAAGAAATCAAAGCTACCCAGCTTGTTCCTCTACTTTCCAGGATAGGAAACTGGATGGGAAAAGGTAGTTAGGCTGTCAGGCTTGGAAAATCTGTGTTTTATTCTTATCACTGCTAGAGGCTTTGAGTTTGAGGAAGTCATTGAATCTTGTTTCTCTCTTTCAAATGGGCACACTCATTCTTCCTTGCTCCCCAGGAAGGCTGGTGATTAGAAAACCACATGCAAGGTGCCCAGGTAGGATGTTGCTGATGGAGGTCCTGCAGATGCCTGGTTAGAGTTCATGGGGAACAACCACAGATGGAAAAGCTCTCTGAGATCACATCTGACTGCTTGTTCTCTTTACAAGTTTGTTTCCTACATGCTGTTACCTCTCTGTATATATCCCAAACAGCGAGATTTAATAGTCTTAATTGATCTTGCTGGAGTAGAGGATGAGATTACACATCAGACTGAGCACTGTGCCTCAGTTTGGAACCCATTTACCGTCTCTCTTACACTCCAGTTCTTATCCATCCAGGTTTCTCCAAGGAAAACCCAATGTAGATGCCAAGTGGCTGCTGGGCTCTGTAAGGCAGTCAAGCAGTGAGGAGAGATGTTCTTTCAGGGTGTAATGGAGGCAGCGTCTTTGTGGGACAAAGCCCTGAGACACATCAGAAAGCTGGTAGGGGCTGAGTTTAGTTTAAACTCCACATGCAAACAACCCTCTTTTCCAGGAAGGTTCCCCAGAACACAATTCTTGCTGTAGAACTAGCATAGGTGTGGGTTCTTTCATCTATGTACAGAAGAGATGAAGTTTAATTTAAATGATCTGGATGGGCCTGAAGCATTCCACTGAAGTCTACACCTCTTAAGTAGCCCTCCAATCAGCAAAACATGAGGGTGAAGGTTCTTTACCTAAGTCACAGTCACTTGTTTAGGACTTGGGGGTGCAGGGAGATCTAGCAGTTCATCCCAACTTCCCTGTGCCTGCGAAGAGGGAGGGGAAGCCACCTATAGAATTTTTGAGGATTTCACAAATCCAAAAATGGCTTAAAGACACTCCATGATCCTTACAGTCCTGCCTGAAGTTCTTGTTCATGTTCCCTAGATTGCAGGTGAAAAGGCCTAGTAGCACAGACTGAAAGCACCCTCTTGAAGCAGATTTGAGATCTTGATCTCCCAGCCACTAGACTGGACCATGTGTATGGCAGGGAGAACACTGCAAAGCAGCACATTTCCAAAATGAAGTCAGTTTACAGTTTTTGACTAAAGCACACTGGTGTGTTGAATGTCCATCCTGCCAAAAAATGCTGAGCTTTTTGTAATGTCTTTTTGTAAAGACAGAAATGGTTCTCTCCGTGATAATTGCTCTATAAAAGAACTCGATCGGATATAACTGAGAGAAACGTTTCTTTTCATGCCTATGGCGAGTCATTTTGGTATCTTTGATCAAGCAATTCAGTGACAAAGGTATTCAGCAGAACAAAATCTTTTCACTGAGATATTTTGTATGTACTGTGCAGCATCTCCAAACCCAGTATGTACCAGCACTCAAACAAGCAGTTCTCATCTTCTTCCCAGACAACTGTGCCCCTTCTAGACACTTTGGTGGGAAGCACAGAAAAATCCTTTCTGTTGAAAAGTCCTCAAGTATTGACTAGCAGGAGGTCTGCTGCTGATAGACTCTTGGCATTGAAAGAGATCATAAATTACCCCAAGTGACCTGCATTTCAGAAACATTATTTGCAGTATTAAAAAAGAGAGGGCAGATCAGGACAAAAAGATCCCAGGAAGTCCTCAAGGAAACATTTAGAAATGCTGCTGCCAAACCCCTTCAGGGTTGCCAGTGTGACCCGTTGTTGCTGGGAAGCCTTGTTCTGGCCACTCTTTGTACACTAGACATGCTCTGGCATTGCTGTTTACAGAGACAAACAGAAAAGGATGAGAGGACACAGCGGGCTTGGGAACACTGGCTATTTACATGGAAACAACCGTGTTTGGATCAGGAAGTAGAAGGCCAGTGTATGGCTGCTTTCTCAGAATTCTCTGACAATAAGTGCCTCTGTCCTGCCATTGCCCTCTCAGGTGAGCTAGCAGAATTGTTTCTGAGTTATTGAATTGTGCCCATGGTGTCACTATACAGTTGGCACAGGGGCATGGTAGGTTTTTGTGATGGGGACAGTGCATCCCCACCTCATGAACTGTGCTGGTCTTTCTAGCTGAGCCCACGCTCTCCAAGGGCATGGCTGCTTCATTCACCCATGTAATGCACCAACAGGGGGAAGGCACAAACAGCTTGCTCATGGAGTTGCCTTCTCTTCACCGGTCCCCTGGGCACCATTTTATTCCTGTTGACTGTTTCGCCACTTCCCTCACTTGCTGGCCTGCTCAGCTGGAGGGATCCCATGAGCTCTTTGGTCTGGGTAGTTGTGTGGTCTGTCTATCTGCACCAGATCACAGGGTGGGTGTTGGGAATGGTTTGGGACTACAGATCAGCTACAACAAAAGCAATGGCAGCAAGCCGTGGCAGTAATTGGAAGGGATTATTGCTTTCCACTTTATTTCCATGTGGGAGGGTAAATATTAGCTGCCACTGACAGGGCTTCCATTTTGATCTTAACCAAATGAAATAGAACACTTTTTAATGGAGAATTTTCTTGACCGGGTTAAGAACCTCCTCTTACTTCTTCACCCTCAGCAATGAACTGTCACCCATTAGTCCTTTAATTTCTGCCCCACCCCCATCATCAGTGTGACCCACGTTATCAAGCAGCTATTGCAAGGGTCTGGTTCCCAGTGTCCGAGCGGGCTGAGCCTTTGCAGCTCCTACTGTGTCAGAGTTTCAAACTGCTGTTTCCATCTCTCAGAACTTAGCATCAGTGCAAGGGAGCAGGAGGTGCGAGTCACTTCAGAAAATGGCATTTGTGGTGATTCATCCATGTTTACACAGACATCCTCTGACAGTGCTAGGAAAAAACCCATCTAGATCTCCTCGCTCTCTGCTGCATGGATTCATGTTTTTGCCTATACCATCTGGCCTGTTATCTCAAACACATATATAGCAAGTGTGACGGTGATAGTCAAGAGGGCAAAGATTTCCTTATTAAAGGCTGGAAGGCAGAAAGGAGGCAGGATCCAGCACACCTGTGAATTTTCAGAGCCATCCGAGCCTGTTGTGGGGTGGAGGAACAGTGGGTTTGAGTTTGTCAGAGCAAGGCAGAGACAGGGATCAGAGGCTGCCCTTGATGGCCTGTCACCGGTGACTAATTCTTGCTTTCTCTCACCTGTGTCCCAAACTTCATCTCTCCTAGCTGATGCCTTCCCCTCTCTATATTCCCTTCACATGCCAGCACTCAGCCGGCAAGCGGAGCGGCAGCGAGCGAGGGTGAGAGCTGGCAGGGAGTCAATATATTTCAGTGTTTTATTACTACGGAGCTGAAGTAGCATTTAGTTGGTTAGGCTCTGCTCAGAGTGAGCAGTCTAAAGTGACTCAGATAGCGGGGCCAACAATTAAAGGCGCAACAAAAAAATCCATGGATTAATTAGCAGGTCAATGGTGGTTGAGTAGTTATTGCTAAATTACAAGGTTTGCATGGAAGAGATGGGATTGATCGCTGGTATCTGCCGGCTCCTCTGGCTTCATGCTAGAGGTATGGGTCAGTGGGGGGTAGGTTCTCACTGATGGTGTGGCTGCAAAGGGGGCCAAGAGAGGTAAGGGAGGAGGCTGCCTGAGGTTTAGCAACCCCCTTGCGCAAGGACTCACATTTTGCCCGTTTAATGGAGGTTTAGAATTAATTGCTACCATCTGCCAGGCAGCTCTGCTCCTGCCACAGCTCTGTGAAGCCTCAGGGGGCTGACAAGGGGGTGAGAGAGGGTGGCAGGCCCAGGGAGTGAAGTGGATGACATGGTGGTCATCCTTAGCAGTGTCCCCTCTCAGCACCAGAGAAAAAGGGTTTACCTGCAGTGAAAGTGTATCACCTCCACAGACAAGGTTTTGAACAAAGGCTGAAAGGGCATCAAGACACACACACATGCACACCCCCCATCATGAAATACTGGAACACTTTGTAGAAGCAGCTACGTATACACGTATATATAGTGTTTCTGTAGTGGGACACAGGATTTGTAGACAGGGAAATACAAGCAGTTCATTTCCAGCTTCCTTTTTGGGGTGCAGGAGTGTTTGGGGAAGAGGTACAAAAACAATCTTTCCCAGTGTAGGGCTGAGGGGAAAAATATTTGCCCGTCACTGCTATCATTAGCAGCTCTGCAGTGATGACAGCTGGGATTGATCAGAAAGAAAAAAAACTATCCCTGAGGTCTCCCACATAAATGCAAAGCAGGCAGTGACAGTGGGAAGAAAAAGGAGAGCTGTGACCTGATGGATACAGTAGTGGGGGACTCTGTGCTTCCCTGTGTTGGGAGCTCACCAGATTGCACTAATGTGCATAATAATCAAGCTGTCAGGGCCCTCCATCCAGCTCTGCTTGGAGGCAGGCAGCACCGAGAACATTTTATCTCATTTCCAAATGACTTTTTGTGCCTAGTAAAATGCTGTTTTCATATCAATTAATAATTCAGCTAATAACACAATTAAGGAATCTGCCTTTTGCTGGGAGACATTTGGAGGAGACAGCAGAGGAGGGGCAAGCACAGCCCTAGGGAAGCTCTGGGTTGATGTTACATTGGGTCAGTGTTCCTGCATGGAGATACCCAGTAATTAAATGAGCACGTCAGGGAGGCCAAGAGTTGCAGGTACTGCATCTCTCCATGTGACAGAGACACTGTGGATCTGCTGGCAAATCGCCACTCTTTGAGCTGAAGTTTTCTTGGAAAAAGCAAGACCAGTGTGACTTCTGTGGTGTTCTGCAAAGGAAATGTATTGCCAAATGTTAAGGTGCTGCTGTTGCTCAGTTTTGGTCTTACTTATGCAAAGATATGTGCCATGCTAGGGCTTTACAGAAGCAAAATACCAAAACTTAGTGGGTCAGCTGGGATTTACTGTCTCCTGCACACCATTGGAATTCTTCGTGCATTCAGAATCAGGTATTTTTATCCCGGTTATGAGAGTCTGAGGATGAGGCCTGCTCTGTAGATCACATTTTTGGCTGAGAGTACGATTATGATTAATTTGAAAGTGATACAATTATACAGGTGCAAATCTCACTATGAGCAGAGCAATCTCTTTGCAAATGCCTTGCGAATGTATATTAATCTATTTCTTTCCCCATAGTGTGCAAGTCTGGCTGTATCTCCTCCAGGGGATTCTGTTATAGTAGTTATATTCCATTATAGCTTCAACATGGCAAAATGCAGGGTCCTTCATCTGGGTCGGGCCAATGCTAGGCACAGCTACAGACTGGGCACAGAGTGGGTTGAGAGTAGCCCTGAAAAGAAGAAATATGGGGTGTTGATAGATAAGCTCAACATGAGCTTGCAGTGCTCATGCAGCCCAGAAAGCCAACTGCATCCTGGGATGTATCAAGAGGAGTGTAGCCAGCAGGTCAAGAGAGGTGATTCTCCCCCTTTACTCTGCTCTGGTGAGACCCCACCTCGAATACTTCATCCAGTTCTGGTGTCCCCACCATCAGAGGGACATAGATCTGTTGGAGCATGTTCAGAGGAGGCCACAAGGATGATCCAGGGGCTGGAGCACCTTTGCTATGAGGACAGGCTGAAGGAGCTGGGATTGTTGAGTCTTGAAAAGAGAAGACTTTGGGAAGACCTAATAGCTGCCTTCCAATACCTGAAGGGAACCTACAGGAAGGCTGGGGAGGGAGTTTTTACAAGAACTTTGACTGATAGGACAAGGGGAAATGGGTTTAAGTTGAAGGAGAATAGATTTAGATGAGATCTTAGGAAGAAATTCTTCAGGGCAAGGGTGGCAAGACTTTGGAATAAATTGCCCAGAGATGTTGTGGCTGCCCCCTCCCTGGAGGTGTTCAAGGCCAGGTTGGACAGTCTTATGTAGCCTGGTCTAGTTGAGAGGCATCCCTGCCCATGACAAGGAGGTTGGATTAGATGATCTCTAAGGTCCCTTCCAACCTAGGCCATTCTAAAAAAAAAAGAATAAATTAAATTATAGTTAAAATAATGCATCCTGTGATGGTAGACAAAGCTTGTGTGGGGTATTTAAGTGCTGCTCTGTGCTGACCTGGACTGGTAGAACTGAGCAGGAGTAAATGTGACTCCCAGTTTCTGAATGTGAAAATGCTGATTTGACTTTCTTCAAAACCGATCAGGAGGGAGACTCTTACTTTCTCAAGTTGTGACCTGTGGTATAGTTGCTTTCCCTCCTCTGGAAATTTGAGTTACCTCTCAGAGGCACATTAACTCTTGAGAATAAATAAGCAATCTTTATTTAGATATTTATTGCTTGCAAAGATTAAGTCCTGGTTGATTGATTGCTTGTCCTGACTCCAGACCTATACATCAGTGTTTGAGAAAGCAGCAAATCCTAGCCATGCTCTGAAAAATAGGCAAAATATATATCAAATGTATAAACATATATTAAAATATATTAATATATATATATATATTCTTTAATAAAACTCTTGTCTCCTTATAAGCCTTCTGTTCTCACATTGCTAAACTGAAGATAATACCTGTCTAGACCAGGACACCATGTTGTATTGTACACAAAGGTGCCACATCTTTGTGAAAATCTCAAAATGTTAGGATGGCACAGACCTCAAGGTCATCAGTTCCTTCCTTCCATCCCATGGCAGAACCTGCTTTACCTAAATTAAGTTTCTCAGGGCCTTTCACTTCAGCTTTAGTTCAGATAATATATGACAGAAACCCAGGCAGAGTGACTCAATCCTTCCTTCCCTTAACAAGGAGATCCTTTCCAGCTGCAGTTTCTTCTGGTAGACTTCAAGACCTTCTGCACCCTGATGTTCACAGCCAGAATAATTTGTGCTCTTCTGTGTTGTTAAAGTTGCTGTGTGAGCCTCTTTCCCTCTCTCTCTCCCTTTTTTTTTTTTTTTAATAGAACAAGATGTTGATGAAAACACCTGCTCAGTTTTACTTCTCTTAATGAATAATCTGTATAACATTAAATGGCACCACAGGCCAATTACTGCAGGGGAGACAGTGGCCATGTACTAAGAGAGCAATCATAGATCACTCCTGTTCCTGAACATGTCAGGAATCTTCTAACAAGCTGCTGGGATGTGGGAATCACCTGGGAAATAAAGATAAGCAGCATCTGTATGGCTTAGGAAAATACACTAACTGTATTTTTTTTCTCTCTTCTAGGTAAGTGAAGCTTTGATTTTCCTATGCAAAAAGTACCAGTTGACTGAACTGTGATGAGCAGAGAAAGTGATGTCTTCCTTGGCTCAAAGGCCACAGCGAGGGGTGCCCAATCCAGATGTTCACGGCTCTTTTGCTTGTTTGTAAGTCATTGCTAGAAAAGCTTGTTGGAAAAACAGATATCTAGTGACTGGGATGATTAGCCTGCCTTGGTTTATACCCTGTCAGGAAGTCATTCCCTATGTCGGTGTGTTTGTTAGCATACATATGTTTATTGTCCTGAGATAACAGAATGTCATCTGCAATCAAAAGCATGTATACACTTCTTTTTGTAGCTTCTCTCCTCCCCTAAGATGGTTTATAACATCATTGAGCAGTAGTGCTGCATCCTCTCTTTACCTGGGGTGCCAAGAAGGCCATGCCAGTCTTGGAACTGGCACTTGTGCAATGTCTGTCTTGTGGTGACTGTAGTGCCCTGGCACTAGTTGTATGGGAACAGTAAGCTGAAGCAAATGTGCTTTGTATCTACCAAGCTGATTCCCCTTCTGGACACTGCATTCCTGGGGTGTGTGATCTGAATTTGAGGAAGTTTTTTTGAAAGTATTTTTTTTATCCCTCTTATTTCCCCTTGGCACTGAAGCCATGATGGTATCATTTGAGATAAAGGATTTATGTCTGTATAAATTCAGCAGACAGCAGGCTGTAGTTCATCTTTCTGCTTTTCAAGTACCTAATGGTTGCATCTATACCATATACCTTGTTATGGTATAGCTGTATACAGCTGTCCAGGGAATAGCTTTGGGTTTGTGCATTTGGTTTCCAGGATCAAACAAATAGAGCATGATTCAGAGCTGCTCCTCCTGTTTTTAAATCCACATACATTATGTGGTAGACCACATAATGCTGGTCTGGGAGACCAGAAAACAACATGCTTGGAAATCCAAGTGTGAGTCAACCACAGACTTTTGTGTATGGCATAAGATCTAGTCAATGATCAACAGCAAATAGACTTCATATATTAGTTTAATTATTTTCTCTCAGCTTTTCACAGTAGGAGACAGCATTGAACAACTGATATGAATACACATCATTTGCAGGGTGTGTATATTTGCTTCTGCTTACAGTCACACACTTGTGGCTCTGGTTATTTAGAAATCTTGCCATGTTATCTGCACTAGGGAGTGAACTTAGGGAGTTTTGCTGGGGAAAGATGTGTTGTTGGTTCTGGGTATGTCCAAAACAGGAGGTTTATGATAATGTGGCATTTCCTAAGCATGGGTGTGACTGCTTAGCATTGCTGCTGGGATATTCCTGCTGTCTCTGCAGAGGAATTCCGTTTGATGACTTCTTGTTCCAAACCCAGGCCAGCTGGAATAAAGATTTCAGAAGCTGTCTGGGGAACTGAGTTTGAGATACAGGCTTGAAACACTCAACTAAGTCAAAGGAAAAAAAAAAAAAGAGTAAGAAGCACAAGAGGAGTTTGTGGAGGCAAATAGGATTCATGTTTTGGACCACCTTGATATTTTCCATCTTGAGTCCCTCAGTTTTGCAGCGTTAATGTGGCTGGTTTGTATTGCTAAGATGGTTCTTTTTGCTGTTCTGTTATCTGGGGCAGATTCTACCTGGGAGATTATGAAACTTGTGCTTATTCCCTATGTCCTACTGACTATGTGAGTGGAGGAAACCAGCTTTACTGGTCTGTGTGAGCCAAGTTTTTGGACATATCTCCATATCAAGATTTTTCACATGACCACCTTCTCTGAAGCAGTCATCTGTAGGGTTCTCTGTGATCTTGGTTAGTCCCTTTACATTGAGTTTACTGCAAAGAGTGCTATTGCTGGTATAAAGCTTAAATTTCCCTCTGATGAGCTTCAGGATGTATATCACAAGAACAAATGTGAGAATGATCTCAAAGGTCTATTCCAGCCTCAACAACAATATTTCTGTGTAATAATAATAAATGAAAAGCGGATAGTGTCGTATTTTAGCTGAGCTCAATGGGGTTTTCAGCTCAGAAGCTGACAGACCAAAACCTGGTATCCCCACCTCCCTGACACTTTAATGTATTGAGATCCCTGCTGCACATTGTAGCCATGACAGACAATTCCAGGCCAGAGACACCCTGTGCAGCAACATGGCCAAAAAACAATGTATTTAGTTCAGAAGCTGCAGAGCCAGAGAGAATCATCTTCTTGTCGTGTCCTGATGCAGAGTTCAGTGAGGAAATGCTTTTGCATTTGTTGCAACCGAGTCCTGTTGCATAACTGAGGCTTCATCACAGCTGGGGATAAGGATTACTGCTTTCCCTCTGGCTTAAAAAAAACCCCCAACCAACTCTTGTTTGTTCCACAGCTGGAAGAGCCAAGACAGGGTTTGACAGACACATGTCCCCTAGGAGTCCAGACCTTCTCTCTTCATCCTTCCTTCCAGTCCAACATGTTTTTTCAGTAACAGGAGCAGTGTAGACCACATTTTCCCTGCCCTCCCAGCTGTAATAGCACGCCCGTTTGCAGATCTGCACTGCTGAGCACATCCAAAACCTTTCTGTAGGAAACCTCCCTCTGTGCTCTTTTGTGCTTTGTTACTCTTCAGTCAGGTCAGTTCTCTCATCTGATTTATAGCATAGTTTCAGAAGGATCTTCTGCCACATCCCAGATGTGATGTGCATGGGGACAATGATAAGGGAAGGGGGAAAAGGTCTGTGATAGGCTTGGGAACATCCTACGTCAGAGACAACTTTTAATTACTGCTTATTTTTTTAAATTTTTTTAAACTTCATGGCTCCTGCTGTCTTTGGATATAATAGCCTCATTACTACAAGAAGACTCAAATATCACAAGGATTTAAAAACGTAAATAGATGTGAGATTCCTTTTATTTAATATCCCATTTTCCAAAATCTTGCTGGTTAGGAAACTATTTGAGAGGCTTAGCCGAGTTTCTTTCTTAAGAGTCACGTGGCTCAAAGAGCTGGCACTTTTAAGAAAACCATAAATCTGTGGTGAAATGAAATAAATCAGTCAAGCTGCCATTTCTTCAAACGGCATCCTTTTACAGACACTGGTGAGTGAGGAAGAAGTCTTTGCCCGAACAGGATTACAAAAGAAATTGTCATATCATTTATGGCAGCTTCCTTATCATTATCATTAGAGCTAATGCCATCATCATTTTCCCCAGTGAAAGCAGGGCCTCTGGGGCCTCTCTGTTTCCTGACAGTGGAGACACCCGTGTGCATATTAATATGCAGCTCTGCTTATGCTAATGGCAGCTATTTGTAACATTAATATTTTCTTCCACCATAAAAAAAATAACAACAATAATAATAATGCTTTGTCTTAAGGATTTGAGCTCTAATGTGCTTTGGAGGAATGGAAAGGGAAGAGAAAAGCCTCTGACCTAATTTTTGTATCCTTGAGGGGAAGAGCAAATATGCAGATGGTGTAGGTGCTGAAATGCTTGCCCTCCTCACCAGCAGTGTGAAGGTCAGCGAGGAAACTGGTCTGCCTCGTGCACAAAGTGAGTGGCAACAGCATTCCTTGCATTTGCTCCAAATTCAGGCTGGGAGGCCCTCTTTGGACTGAATCAGCAGCCAGACTGTGCTCCTCAGGGTCAGCCCTCTCACCTGCTCTCACACTGCACACAGGTGCTTGCTCTGGGAGATGGGAAGCCAAGGGAGAAATCACTTGCTGTGTCTCTGTTGAATTTGGAGAGGTCCCCAGCTGGCTTCAGTCACTTTGACCTTGCAGTTAGCAAGCCTAAAAGCATGCCCATGGGCATACCCTTTGTGTCTGGATGCCCCAGTGTGGTGTGGAATTAGGCTTGGATATAGGAGCTGGTGGCTTCCCTTTGCTCTGAAGAAGAATAGCCTTGTCACTACCACATCT
Organism: Ceyx cyanopectus; assembly: GCA_013401355.1. NCBI lineage: Eukaryota > Metazoa > Chordata > Aves > Coraciiformes > Alcedinidae > Ceyx > Ceyx cyanopectus. The sequence goes on along the minus strand of VYZU01074763.1, from coordinate 33,207 downwards.
ACACAACCACCATGGTTGTTTTGGTTCTGATACTATCCCATGTAGAAGGAAAAGTTCAGCTCCAAGCTTTTTTCAGTATTATTTACCATAGTCACCCTATCAGGTAGTTATAGAAGCCCCCCAGCATCATCCTGCTACATGAGGTGCTATGCAGATGCAGATCAGGAAGTCTGGAATTTTCTCAAAGGGCTTTCATTTCTCTAAGTTCCTCAAGCTTTTGATTGCTGCAAGTACCTGTTTTATTTCCAAGCTCCAGTGTTTTCCGTGGCTTTTGCCAAAACATTGCAATGAGCAAACAGGGAATGTAATGTGCAGAACAGAAGGCAGAGGGAAAACAAAGACAGGAATGGAAACCTCCTCAGGTTTGCTCCCTGAATCCAAGAAACCAGGATGTTGTTGGCACTGGGGACAGTGGGCTGATGCCTGCCCATTCTGCAGGACAGGTGCTTAATAGGGTGTTAACGTTTGGTTATTTGATACAAGTAAATAAATAAAAAAGTTAAAGATTTTTTTGCAGGATGGGAGAATAAGAACCTTTAAAAATGTCTGTAATTAGTTACTCTGGGAGCACATGATGATATTTAATAGGCCCCTCAGTGATAATTTTAGTAGCCTTTCCTGATGCCTGACAAATACTGAACATGTCATACTTAGTGCTATTTTAATTAACAACTTTTTAAAGAAAATGTCAGTGATGTTCCAGTAGCCTGAGGTGTGTTTGGAAGCAGGGGGGAAACGATGTTTCTTCTTGTCAGAAGGAAGGCAAAGAGATGTCATTTTTCTTGGTGGAACTCTAGGGCTTGGATGAGGACCTGTCTTTTCTTACATCTTGTTTATTTTGGTGTGTCTGAAGCTCTACTTTCTTGTAATGCAATGGTTTATTTCTGCATTAAGTGCTTACAGTGGTATTTGCTAGCCTACTTTTTGACTTGAAAGAAGGAGGTAGGAAGAGATCACAGCATCTCTTTAATCCATATGTCACAAGATTTGGTAAAAGGGGAAGAAAACTACAAAGATTACTTCCCTTCCAAAGCTGTTTTTCAGAGATGTCCCTTCTCAGGATCAGGTGTTTGGCTGCCCCAAAACATGAGGCTGACTTCCAAATTTCCTTGAACCTCAGAAATGACCAACGCTGTCCTCAATAACATGCACTCTGCATGAACAGTTCCCAGGTACCTGCACTTGTTACTGCTTGTCTCTAAGTTAAAAACATTTGGGTCAAGTCAAAAGTTACAACTTCATTCTTTTCAAACCCCTCATGGGTTTAATAACATCCAAATTTTAAAAGAAAGATGAAATTCTCTTGAATCCTTATGGGAGCTGAACCTTTACCACATATGATAAATTGAATAACTTGTGTCCAAATAATGAGATTTAGGAATGCTTTCAAACCAATGAAATTACACCTAAAGCTTAACATAAACTAAAACATTATAGCCTTTTAAAATACCCTAGTGGAAAAATAATGTTAAGCTTAAAAATGCCTGTAACTATCATAGCCTCTATGCATGAAAATTTGTGAGTGAACCTTACAGGAGATGGAAGATGGGTTTGAGTTTTTTACTTCAACTGTTCTGAGGTGTTCAACTATTCTAAGTCTTTCAGGAACAATTAGTTGAAGGTGTCATTGTCAACATAGGAAGCAAGTGCTTCATGGGATACCACTGCAAAAAATAAATAAATATGGTTTCAGCTGTCCTTGAAGAAGATGCTTCTGAGGAAAATTCCACTGTTCAACAATCCTGTTGTAAATTTAATATAGTTACATTGACTGGAGTGGAGTTGCTTCAGTTTTAAACTTTAAAGTGAGTAGTCATCTTCCAAGGTTCTCAATCATATAGGTACCCTTCAGAGAAAGATTATGGTTTTAGCAGAACCACACAGACAACAATCTGAGGGATGTTTAAAGGAGCTTGTGAGTTGTACTGATCTTAATGAAAGGCAAATGTGTCCTCTTGTGGCAAGAGACACAGGGTTGAATCTGCCATATACAGGTAGCTCTGTGGCCACACTTGGTCGGGAAAATATTTTAGTTTTGCTTCACAGCTCTGTCTTGAATAGATGGAGATGTTAGGTCCATTTGTGTGTTTTCTATGCCTGCATTGGCAGGATTTCCTAAATACCTGTGGAGAGGCACAAGGTGTTTGTCAAATGCAGCAGCATAAAAGAGATGTTGTGGAAAATGATAGCACAGGCAGTTCAGCTCTGAGGAAGGCAGTAAGCCTTTACGGATTCTGAGAGTAACACACTCTGGATTCCTTCTTTAGGCAACTTGGTGCCTTTAGGAGGCGAAGAAAAAATGGCACTAAAGGGACTATCTGGATTCACTGGGAAAAAACCATCGCTGACTGCAGAACTTACTCAAAATTCACTGTCAGTACAGCATTATGCAACTCGTGCCAAAAGATAGTGCATGGAACAATTGGTGCAAATTGCACGTGGGAAGGGGCAGTGAATATGCAGGGGCACCAGAGACAGGAAAAAAGATTAGGGGAGAGGTTAATCCCCACAATTCATCCTTGTGAATGCTCCTTCTCTTTGTTAGCCAGCAAGGGATATTCTCATAATGTTTATTTGTTCCCTAAACTTCGTAGGGTGTGAGCTGGGTGAAGCACCTGCCCTCACCTGTGACCTAGGCTCTTGCATTATAACAATGTCATAATGCCAAAGTCATTCATAACAACTGCTATGGCTTATTGTACCCGATATATTCATAGGTATATAAACTCAAATGGCATCCTTTCTCAAGGAAATTCCACCCCTAGGTAACTTCTCCCTGTTGATTTCTCCTTGGCTTGTCACAGCAAACACATGGTGAGATGCTCAGTAGACACTGCTTGCTTTTCTTTGTGCATCAGAGGCAGCTAGGCTAGGTGAGCTCCCCAGTGTAGATCTCTTGCTTCAAAGGAATGCAGCATTTAGCTCTCTATCCCTCAGCCATAGGCATCAGCTCTGCAAGCATCTGTTGCCCCTTGTGACATCAACTCCCAGACTGGAGCTCATTTGACATTGAGGTTAATTTTCTTTAGCCACTGGCGGGGTGATTTAAGTGTCAGCTCATTACGATGGCATTCTAATTAAAGCTCCACGATAGCCTTTGACCCTGCAAAATGACTTGGGAGAGAAGCAGCAAATAGGATGATAAGCTTAGATACTGGCACACAAAAGGAAATATATCCTGCCTGATGTTTGTGGGTGTCAACTTCAGTTTTATCGGATTGTCCTCTGGGAAGGACTGGTTATTAGTATTTATTTCCCTAAGACAAATTCAGTGGCATTGATTTCTCTGGCTTCGAGGGGATTTGCACCTTCTTCTTGCCAAGCATGGCTTTAGTCCTCTGCCTTCATTTTCAAGGTGTATTTTGTGTAGTTTCTCTTTTGGAGAAGGTAATCCCTTCCCTTACTGTATGGAAGATCAAGTCTTCAATAGGATGTAGGAATTTTTCCAGGCCTGTCTATACACAAGAGCTGACTGTCTCTTTTTACCTTAGGATATAGAAATTTTGGGGGTGAAGTCTCTGGTAAAATAGGTATTTCTCTAGTACATGTGTGTTTGCATTCACACCCTAGAATTATGTTTTTCTTCAGTCTCCCAAGTGGCACAGCCTTTGATAAAAAGTTGGGTAGCTACCCTGGGTCTAAATATGTAAACCTTCTGCACAGCACTCTCATTATCCAAAGCAGATCCTCTCATCAAAGCTATGAGGAAAATGCACAAACACAACAAATCCTAGCCAGGAGTTATGCCTGCCAAGTCACTTTTGCCACTTCTCCTTGTGCATCTTGAATTGTGCCATTCACTACATAACTTATCATGGGCTCCAAGCTTTCTATCTCCTCACTACTTTTCTTCTCCTGCCCTTTAATAGCATTTATTTGCATTTTCCCATATCTCCCTGGGATGGGGAAGTACTCATCCCGCAGTAATGGTGTAAAGAAATCCTGGTATTTTATTGACAGTAAAGAACCCTGGAGGACATGATCCTCTTGAATTGAAAGCAGTGGTAATCAAATAGTATCCCTTTCCTGACCATCCCTGAAACATCTGAAGGTTTCCCTGGGTACACTTGCTGTATGGCAGGAACCTTGGGAGACTAGACTGATGTATGAGATCTCATGGGGTTTTTTGTTGAGCAAGGAGGTAATTTTATCCTCCATGGAAAAGTTGGGGTAACAAAACAGAGCAGAGGTTGATGCAAGGCATTAGAGCAAGTCAGTGGTACAGTGTACTAGAACTTAACTATATGCAGTCATACTTCAGACTTGATCCAAGGTTCACTGAAATCATTTAACCTTTGCTAAGAGTCAGATCTGGTTGATATTTTTGTGTGCAGGCAAAGTTGTTATCCTCAGAAAATACCAGTTAATTGAAACAGAAACCCTGGGTGGAATTGTCCTCGTTTCAACAAGGTTTTGCCAGGGAGAGTTTCACATTTCCATGTTTAAGTGCCTAGCCAAGCCACAGAGGTCACACAGGAGTAGCCAGGAACATGTGAGCCAAGTAACTCAGCTGGGACTAGGGGGGGAAGTTGTCACTCTGAATCAAAGAGAGCAGAGGCTGGAAAATGAAAGCCTAATGTTCCAGAGGAGTGACTCTAATCGAGGGTGATATCTTGCTTTTGCATTCAGAGGAAAATAGGGAGCAGGGAATGCCATTATTCCAATGGTCTGGTCTCTGCATGTGGAATGGGAATGATTTATTAACAATGCATGATCCCTACTGAGAACAAGCATTCAGGTCACCCAGATCTGGTCCTGTCCTGTAGGGCAAGACTGAGTTTCAGAGCGAGCAGATGAGAATTTAACTTCTTGTAATAATGAGATACTGCAGAAGTGTTCCCAACTAGCATGTAATCTTTTAAGTATTGGCTTTTGTGTGCATATAGTATCCTGTCTTTCTTCTCCTCTATATGCATGCAGGCACGCACTCATTCCTATCTCCATCATCTTAAACTAAATTAGAGTAAAATACTTCATTACAGAGACTTTCAGCCAGGAGTGTGGGCCCCAGGGACTTTATTTTCATACAAATGTATTATGCACAAGGTTGATCTGATCACAGACAATTTGCACAATCTTTGCACCCCCAGGAAAATTCCTTTCATAAATGTAAATTATGTGACAGTCCAAAGAAGAGAAAACAAGAGAGAAAAAGAAGAGGGAAGAAAAGAAAGACCCTGTGCACTGATGGAGATTATGGGCAAGTGACCTGAGCTGTCAGGGCTCTTTAGCTGCCCTCTTCCTCCTCTCACAGAGTAGCCTTCCCATTGAACAGCAAGCTGTTGGAAGGTGTTGGAGGGGAAAGAGGGTTGCATTAAGTATATTTGTGATTATAGTAACTGTTTCTATGGCAACAAGAAAATGCCCTCCATGGCTTTTATTTGTGTTTTGAGCAAGGAGGCATGAAGTGAAGGCTTGTGAACAGAATGCAGTGGAAAGAGGTGGAAGCAAGGGGTTTTGTGGCACCCTGCCCATGATGCTGGCTGACCTGGGGCACACATGGCTGCTTCTGGGCTTTCTTCAATTCAGCCTTGTTTCAGCAGTAGGTTGCAACTTTGGTTTTGGACTCTTCCTGTGACAGAAGCAAAAGCAAGAGAGCAGAAGTGTTGTGCTTTTCTGGGTACTTCATTACTAAGCTGCTCAAAAGCTGGCACCTGTAGGACTGAGTAATGGGGGGGGTGAGGGAGTGAGCTCAGCATGCTTCTCCATGGCTTCCCCCCATCCCACACCATCAGAGGAGCCCAGTCCTGACCCTGCAGGGATTTCCCTGGTAGAGGTAGCAAGTGTGGAGGGTGAGTTAATCCCCACTTTCATAGAATATGAATCTTTCACTCATGGAAATTCACTGGGCAGAAAGATGCAATGTAACTGAAACCACTTTGGCTTCCCCTCTCCAGCATTGCACAGAGAGACCCATCTATTATTAAAACCCCTATTAGTCGTGGTGAGATTGTACCACTCCCTCTTGCTGTAGCTGCTGAGCATTATCTAATTGGTTTTTATTACTACTCCATCCCTGGGAGCATGTGGAGCTCAAATGCACATTTACTAAGACATTTGCATTCCCTTATCCTTGTTGGGAATGGATTAAAAAAAAAAAAAAAGAGGGTGAGAGAAAAGGAAACTAAGGGAGAGACAATTCCCAGGCTGGAGAGGATGTGGAAGATGGAGACAAGAGGCAGGAGCAAGTGGGCTTGGTTTGGCTGGTCTTTCCAGTAGTTGTCCTGATGGATAACTGGCTTCTCTGGTTCCTCCAGCAGACAACTCCTCCAGTTGCCTAGTTTCCAAAAAGACACACTCACTGGGCTTCTAAGCCTCAAGATACTAACTAGTCCAGCTTCATAGTACTTGCACAGAGTCTTCTCACATAGGAAAACAATGAGAAGTGTAGTTTAATAGGAGGGCAGGACAGACTGTGCCTGTTGGACACAGGGCATGTCTAGGCAAGTGCACTGACCCACACTTGACATGTGACTGGTGCCTTTCTGGCCCCTTATCCTTCTATTTTACCATATTTTTCCTACACAAACCAACTTGCTCCCTCCCTTTCTCTTCCTTTAGTCTTTCCCCAAAATATCCTGTTAAGTCCTGTACAATCCCCAAATGTTCTTTCTCTGCATCCCATAACACGGCACATACTCCCTAGGCAGTAACCTAAGGATTAACAGTCCTGTTCTGTGCCACCCATGTCTCCAGCAGTGGTGGTCACTCTTGCTGCCCTGTTGCCCTGTGCTCTGCTGCTCTTGACCTTTGAGTAGCTCCTTCTGGATGTACAAGGCTTGTACAGAGAGATGCATCAGCTCTGTGACTAAGGATATTTGGGTAATGGGCTGCTCCACAGATTCAAAGGTGCTGGGATTCAGTGCTGGGAGCTGCCAAAGGCAGCTGGAGAGATTTCCAAGTCCTACCAAGCAGTATTGGTATCTGTCTCTTTTTGAAACGAGTGGATATTGAAGGAACTGAGCCTGCTGAGGCATTTCTATGAAAGGAAAAAAAACCCCAAAAGTCTTTCTAAGTATATTTACACATTTTGGGCCCAGAGTCCTTGGGCATTGGGCATTCACAAGAAGCTAAGACTTCTTGTGAAGAAATGTGTGTGACTGCCTTTTGCATGTGAGCTAACTGGGCAGGTGCATCAGTCATTAAAGAAGATGTACAGCCACATCACCACTCCTTTTATTCAGGCCAGGGTGTTCTGGTTTTTGTGGTCGTGCGTCAAGTGAAACTGTTGTGGACTGGTCAGTATGTTGGTTCATTCATGTCACAGGCACTGCTGCTGCAGACCAAGCAGGGGCCCTTCAGCTGGGGTTTCCAGTTGTTCAAGCAGGGCAGCTTAGTGCTGTGTTTTGATTATTTTAAGGCCTCAGGGGGAACAGGCACTCACTCCCATGCTGGTGAGAGCAAAAGAATGTCTTTCAGGAATTAACACCCAGCAAGGCACTCAGGGGGTCCCCACACGGGGGATGAAAGGCTCTGTCCTTCTGTCTTTGTATGGTTTGGTAGGACAGGCTCCCACTGGGAACTCTGGCAGGTTTCCTCTGTCAACTTTTTATTCCTTCCCCCCCTTCATGCAGTCTCCTGCTGAGTGTACTGGGTAAACAGGTTTCTTCTCTCTCCTGACTGGAAGGGACTGTTTCAGCCTGCTCCCCCCTGCCTAGCAGTGTTTCACTTCAGTGCACAGAGGATGTTATTCTTTCAGTGGTGCCTTTTGTGCTAATGGGATCCGTTTAAAGCCAACACTGTAATTTCATTTTCCTTAGGGAGAGTGGGGGGAAAGTACTATCTCCTCAGAGCTACATCCCTGCTACTCAATTCATCTCTCTCAGAGTCTGCAGCACAGTCATCTCTCCCCCAGATCACTGGAAAATGCCAAAAGCTGGTTGGGGGCCCCAGAGAAGCCCTTTGCAGATGCAGTGCTGCACTGCACCATTCAACACAGGCAAAGCCCCATCTCCTCTCCTTGGCTGAGCCCACACCTCAAGGTTCTCCCTGGTGTCTGTTAATTGGTGTGTGGCAGTTGAACCATGCATCCTACAGTGGGTTGCACCTCACGTTCAACTGGAAACCACCTTCTGGTATAGAGTGTGTGGTCCACTTCTTTAATGAGAGCACATTGCCCAGCATGTCACACCAAAGAGCTGCTGTTTGGCTCGGGTTTTGTAGTTTCTGGCCCCAGTGCTGGTGTTCATTGTCCCAAATCACTTGGCAGCCTCCCACCCTAGTGAGCTACCCCTTCCCCGTGTAATGTTGCTTCAGTTGCAGTGGCTGAGATGTAGTGTAGCTCTCAGGGCAGAAAAGAGAAGGAGGTGCTGGCAGGGCTTTGTTCTGAGGGTCCTCCCATAGCCCTGTAATTGAGTTTCCCTTCTCTGAAAGTCCTCCAGGGTATGCAGAGAAACTTGTCTGCTTGCTGGGGTATCCAGCTCTGGCTGAGATGGATGGGTGGCCGGGGGATGGAGTTGTTTTTCTCTATAAACAGTTGATGTTTTTGTGTTCTGTGGGTTGGGATATGTTGCTGGATTTGCTTTTGGCTTGCTGCATTGTTGTTTGTTGAATGGCTTGAGGGTTTGTCTATAATATTGAAATAGTTGAGGCCTGCGAGGGGTGCTTTTTTTTCTCAGCATTTAATAAGAAATCAAAATAGATGAGACATTTTTCTCATAATTAAAGATCACACCTAAAGCAAATGCTTTAGGCCTAAGTCTCCTCCTATTCCCCCAATACCCGCCTCACTCTCCCTCCTACGCACGTACAAAGTTCAGCTGTTTGGGAATGCAGCTGAGAATTTCCTACTGTCTAGTAAGCATGGACTCAACCTCTTTTCCTCCTCCTTTTTATAAAAAACAACCCACAGTGTGAAGCATATTCATGGTTCTTGTGTCTGTGCTGTAGCTGGCACTCCTCTCTAGCTACAGTGTAGGTTATTTCTGAATTACCCTAAGCAGACAGTTCCCCCACTCAGGGGTCAAGGTCGGTGCAGTGATCACCAGGCCCCTCGGCTGGCAGTTCCCCGTGGGGAGTGATATTACCCTGCATGCCTCTCCCTCTCCTACTCCCTACAGCCTGTTATTAAACAAGGACAAGTGGGTAGCTTGTCTGTGTCTGTGTGTGAGAGCGTGACTCTGTCACCTGATGCATACAGATGGCTTATTAACCAATTAATTCATAGGACTAAATTGGTTAAATCAAACTAAATGACACCCAATTGCAGTACAAGGGTAGAAATGGATTGGAATAAGTGTTTCTTAAATGCCAGCCTCGTTGAGCAAAGGAATGAGTAGTGAGGGAGGAGGGGGGCTGGTAGAGGAGTGGGGAAGACAGCAGACCCTGGCAGGCAGCAGGAGCAGAACCATCCAGGGCATCACGTCCTCGAGGAGGAAGTGGTTCACGAGCCCATGGCAATTTGTGCTGCCAAGAAGTTGGGTCACTCTTTTTGCTGATGATACTTTAGGGCTGGGAATGCCTCTGGAGAGGGAGTCCCAGCCACTGCCTCACTCTTTGTCCCGGGCAAGAGGAGGTGGCTCTTGTCTCCCAGACTTTGGTTGAACCATGAATTATTATTCGAGCTGCTATTTGGTTGGAACAGTCATTCCATGGTGCAGGACTCACTCTGCCACATACAATGGCATCTCTGACAGCGTTTGTAGCAGAAGAAAGGGATGAACCCTTCAGCGTGGAGCAGGAGTGGATGGCATGTTTTAGTGCTTAGCACGGGGATCAGCTGGAGAAAATGCCAGCGTGCCTCAGCAGACCCTGCAAAATCCCACGTGCTCACAGCGCACAGTGGGAAACAAAACCTTCCAACCTGCAACTTATGCACACGTATGCACAGATGTGCATGTCTGCAGGGTGCCAAGAGCACGGCACGGGCCTGGCACCTCTATTTGCACAGCAGGAACAAATCAGACACAGAGGTATCCTGAGCCATATGCATACGTGGAGCACAGCCCGTTAAAAATGAAACCTGTGCATATGCAAAACTGCCAAGAACCCGTTCACCAGCACCCTGGTTCTGGCTGTGGATAAGCACCAAACAAACACATGCCTGACTATTATGTCAGTGTTCAAATTGCTCTTCTTCAGTTGCTGCAGCAAGATAAAGTCTCCAAAGCCCGTCATGCTGCGGCATCTTTTTCAAGGCTGCAGTATCCGGAGTGTGTATAAAATATTGAGTCATTTAGGGGCTTTTCATCTTTGCTTTTATTTTTTCTTAGGAAAGAAAAATAGGATTTATACTTTGTCCAGTAGCAGAGCAAATGTTTTATGTGCTGGAACCATGACCAGTGCTCTAGAGCATTTGATGCATATATTTTGAGGCTTCCCCCCCCTCCCTTTTTTTTTTTTGTCACTTGAAAAGGGTCAAATCAACCATCTGGAAGGGTAATTTTTTATTCTTAGAGCAACATGTACTCCAAGAGCTGTAAAACAAAATTTACCACCCTCTCATTAGCATTTTTTTCCTAGAAAGATTCCTTGTTTTCCCTTGGCCCTCATAGCTGTTGGTGTACAGGCTGAGGAAGGGAATGCTTTAACTGATTCCAGAGCTGAAGTGGCAAGGTGTCTGTGGTTCCTGCTCAATGAGCAATGGACTGAGACCAAATGTAGTGATGCACCATGGACAAGCTGAACCTCTGAAGTCTTCTGCTGCTGGCTCATGGGTTTCTTCCCTTGAAGTTCCAACCCATGTGTGTGTTTCCTGGAGGATCTAAACATGCACACTCATTCATTGGCTCAATATATTGTTTTGCAGGCTGTGTGTTGTACTGCTCTGCTTTAGCTGATAGCAATTTTTGGTGGTCTTATGGTGTCACTTTCAGGGGAGTGGTGTGGCCTGTGGCTAAGGGCAGCTTGTTGGCTCAGGCTCCTATTTGTTCCATTTCAGGCCATGCATGGATCTCAATCCCTTCCCATGCCTCCTTTTCCTTATCCCTTCTGGAGCAGTAGCAGTGCTGATTCATCTCAGAAGGAGATAGAAAATCTCATTCATTAGTATCAGAAAGTGCTTGAGGTCTTTGGTAAACAGATAAGGCAGTGTTATGCTCTGAGATGTTTTCCTTTCTCATCCAATTAATAATGAACTGGACTGTCTTGAAGTCTGAAGTAGAAGTGGGTTGATCTTGGCTAAGTTTTTGTTTTTACTTTTTATTAACACAGCTCTGACAGTTTGGAATCCTTTCATGGCTGTGGAGAACATTTTTACTGTTTCTGTTGTCCAGAAAGCACTGCTCTAGCATGAAGCATCAGCTCAGGGTAATAAGACAAAAATTTAATTAAGAAGAAAGAGAAGATTTCTCTTTTATTGCAAAAATAGAAGGGTTAGGGAGCCTGTTGGTGTTTGTTAGTGTAGTTAGGTCTGTTATTGCCAGCCTGAGAGAAACCTCAAAAGATTTTTTAAGTTCATATAAGCAATGAAAAGTTCTTACAATTTTGTAAGTCATGAGATGATCTGTGTCCCATGCTTCTTCTATCACATTAAGAGATGTAGCTCAGACACCTGTATAACTACTTTCCCTCACACCATTCTGTATTTTCAATAAAGAGTCTGAAGTTGGCAGTACTCACGTGTGAAGAAATTAATGTCAAGTGTGGAGATGGCTTAGCTATTAGGGTGTGTAGCACAGATCGTCTTAGATCTCCTGCAGGTTGAGTGGCACCAGGAGGGTTGAAGAGTGCCCAGGCAAGTGAGAGGAGATCTAGTATGTGAAAATTTCTTTACAGAGAGGGTGGTCAGGCATTGGCATGGGCTGCCCAGGAGGTGGTTGAGTCCCCATCCCTGGAGGTGTTTAAAAACCATGTGGATGTGGTGCTGGGGGACATGGCTTAGGGACCCTGGCAGTGCAGGGTGAACAGTTGGGCTTGATGATCTTAAAGGTCTCTTCTAACCAAACAGTTCTATGAAATTCTGTGCATGCTTTAATCATGTCCTTTCTTCCCCCATCCTGAAGAGGAAAAACTTTGCCAGGATTCAACTGTAGGGGGACGTACTCTTCCTTCAACTCCCCTACATCTCCCTGGGAAGCTGGGAAGTGTAAGGAAGGAGTTGTAAAAGTGGGGGATAGAAGCATAGAGGAAATCCAATGAGTCCTGAGACCAGTCACACCCTGGTCCTCTCTTTTGAATACTCATCACTCCTGCATGTGAGTCAATTAAAGTGAGTCACCTGAGATGACAAGGAGCATTGAAAATGCCTCAGCAAGATCAGATCTCTTGGGGCCAGAAGCATCCTTTAATTCTTGAATGCTGTGGTGCAAAAAGAAGAAAAACATCCCTCTCACTGGCTTTTCTGTCCTTGTCTTTGTAAGATTTATCAGGACTCAGGTTTATAATCATGTGCAGACAATGAGAGGTATATTTGGAGCAAATGTGTGTCCAAATGTTCTTCCCTCGATTTTGAGTATTCACTTAGTTGTTTTTCTGTCACTTTCCTATGACCTTTAGAAAAATAGGTGTTTTGGCATTAAACACAAAAATCTGCAGTAAAATGGTGGGAGGGTGGAGTGAGACTTTTTTATTTTTTATGCTAAGCAACTTATTTTGGTCTGAAAATTTCTTTCAGCAGGATTTCACATCTGTAAGGAGAGTTTTTAAGGGGGGAAAAAAAGATTTAAGTATGTATCATTTTTTTGATCAAGTCAAGATAGAGCTGTTAAGTTTCTGGTTGATTAGGAATTGCTTACTAGTGCCAACTTGCTTTGCAACAGCTTTGGAGCCCTTCTTATTTGCTCAAAGCACTGGATGACTCCAGGGATGGATGCAAAATTATACTTACAAGGAAAAGAGAAACCACTGTGCATCTGAAGTGCAGGAGGCCTAGGTGCTGCTCTCTGCAGTGCCACACACTCCCTCTGTGACCTTGGGGAAGGTGTCATTCTGTGAGTCTGTGATTCCTGCTGTTGGAATTTCTTCATTTGTGAGCTCAAGAGGGTACAACCAATGTATTAGTGATGTTGTGAGGATAAACCCAGTCAAATCTGTGACATCCTGCAGTGAAATGGTCCCTGGGGCCGTAGGCAAGGGCTGAGCTGAGGTTTTGAGAAACTACTGCAACATATGAATTCTGTCATCTGGAGGTTTGGTGATCTGTATTTACACTGTCAGTCTTCTGTACAGCAAATCAAAGTCTCGTAGCACCCTGCTAAGGCTGGGAACACCACCATCCTCATTGCACTCCTGGGAAACTGAGTCAGCAGAAAGGCTACACGGGGTGCCAGTGTTGGGGGGAGACACTGGGATGAGACATGAGAAACAAATGGCACCCATCTTACTTTCAGATGGCTGTAGGATGCTGGTAACAGCCATTCCTGAGCTTATCTCAGCAGCATACCAGCGTGGAGCATGAAGTACCTCTTCACAGTAGGTGGGGATAACTGCAGTTCTGGGAGGGGGCCCTGGTGTGCTGGCCCCTCATGGAGCTTCCCAGTGTGGATTTTTAACTTGGGCTTGCTGGCAGCATCATTTCCACTAAAGAGGTTTTAAACACTGCTTCTCTTGGGCATCACCAGACAGTGTTTAACGAAGAACGCAAGAGGCAGAGTGTTTTGTATTGTGCTTTTGCAGAAAAAAAAATAAAATAGCAGTGCTGAGTAGCAGCAACATCAGAGACAGGCACCAGGCTGGCAGTCCCAGTGAGCCAGCAGTCCCAGCATTCAGCTTTTGACTGGGCAGGGTGGAAGAGGGTAAGAAAAAGCATCCCGTCCATGGCTGCAGTGCAAAGGCCGTGCAAGGAAGCAGAGGGGGGTCACAGCTCCCCACCAGCTGGAGAGATCTAGTAACCAGCCATGCAATGAATACAGAGTCAGAAAGTATGCAGGGACTATTTCCAATGCAGTTGACTTCTTTTGCAGCCTGTACTTCTTCCTAAGGCCACAATGCTGGCCCTTCACAGTCCTGCTTCCCAACCTGCCCCTCTCCTGCTTCCCAGCAGAGCAAACACTGGGACACAGTGAGGCAGCTGACAGGCACTCTGCCTTTTGCCCTTCTCTCCTCCTCTGCCTGCCACTTTTGTCCTTCCTTGCTCACTGCTGGTGAGTTCTTTGGGGTCTTTCTTTCACTTAGCACGTGTACCCAGCCTGCCCCTGTAAGGATCCGAGTGGATGAAGATGGCTTCTGCCTCCATCTCTGCTGAGCCTGTAGGCTGCAGTGGCATTTTCTCAGACACATACAGGCACTGACTGTAGCTATTGTTGTCACCTGGAGTCCTCATCTGGAGCTGCTGCTGCTGGGTTGATCTGCTGTGGATTTTTTGTTTGTTTGTTTGTTTGTGCTGATAATGGAAATGTCTTAGTACCTGCCAATTATGGGGAGAAAAAAAAAGTGGCAGCAGTAATCTCCTCTATCTTTCTCTTTTTCTATCTCTCTCCATTTTTTTTTTCTCCTTTCCACTGAGACAGAAGTAAATAAAATGCTTGATAAAATTTGGGCTTTATGTGTGTGAGAGAGATACTTATTGTGGTGAGCTGGACTGAAGAAATGAGATTTGCATAGATATGGATGGATAAAAAGAAGAGGAGATTGGGAGAAGAAAGATTGAATACTGAATAACTGAAGATATGTGGAGCTGGTTGTATGCCTGAGAATGCTCTCTGGACTTCCAGTGGAGTTGTATTCACTTGCACCTACTCTGTGCTTAGCCCCTTGTTTTGCTTTTAAATCTTACAACTTATTTTTCTAACTCCCTAGGTGTCTCAATTAAAGATGTTCTTTCTTATTAGGGTGTGTGAGAACTAGTGTTTGCTGTCCTGTAAGTATTTCCCTACTGCAGAGATCCCACGGTGCTTAGCAGGGTGATGGTAGGGCAGTACTCTCCTAGAGACTTTGGACAAGGAAAGCACTTATTACTCAGGAAAATTAGAATTTGAGGAAGCCCTGAGAAGAAGCCATGGCATCAGAAATTGTCTGGGCTACAGATAAATGGGAAGAAATTCCTGAGGACCTAAATTTCAGTCATCCTCCTCTCTGGAGGGATCAAGGATTTCAAACTGGGTCAGGTAGCTTCCTCTTCACACCAGTACCTGAGTTTTTTAGTTGTACCTAGGACTGTCATGACAGACTTTGCTAGTACCTGGAAAGATCTTGAGATTATTTTTTTCTTCAGGGCATTTCACTTCTTCCGTGTTCCAGCTGGTACTGCATAGGTTGGGAGGTCTGGACATGGAGGTTTTGATTGGATCTGATACTCATTTGATTTGGAATTCCAGTTCTTATGATGGTTGGTAGCAGATGCAACAGAGAAAAGGAGCAAAGGTGGCATGTTTGGGTAAACTGACCCTATGTTAAGTCTCATCCTTAGCCATGAGAATGAGGAGCTTGTTTCTGAATCTTTAACAGGTCTTCAAAAATCTTGTCATTCACTGTCATAATTCTGGATGTTGTGAAATGTCTCCATCCTGTCCCTTTTGGAATACCATGAGAGTCTTCCTTTCAATTATTTCCTTTAGCTTCCAGTCCCATAGTCTAATAATATAACATGTGGAGGGGGAAAAAGTGCAGAAAAAAAAAGTATTCCAGCACCTTTGAATTCAGCTTTTCATTTGACTGAATGCCTTCTTAGTCCTTGTTTCCCAGCTTGGACAAAAGTCTAAGCTGCTGAAGAAAGGTAGCCAGCTACTTTTCATGTGCACAGGTGCTTTGGACAGTCATTGGAAAGAATTATCTGTGATCTCTGCAGGGCAACCTGAAACCTGAGAATTGAACACATGGGGACATTTCTTCCACCTGACTGTTGATGCTTTGTGGCCACATCTTTGGTACCCATACCCAAACAGAAAGCAGGTTTGTTCTGACTCAGCCCATATCTGGGCTGCCCCGATGGCAGCCTTTCCACATGATAAACGGTCTATGATCTCTACAGGACAGGGAGAGAAAAGAAAAAAGAAAGAAAAAAGAAAAAAAAAAAAAGAGAAGAAAAAAAAGGAGGGCATGGGGAGAAGGAGGGGGACTGGATCAATTGACAAATTGAAATGTCATTTCCCAGCTTGCAGCTGGACTGCCTTACCTCTCTCCCCCCCTCTCTCTTTTTCTTCTTAGCCTTTTGTTTTCTGATTTGGTTATAAAAGCCAGGATGTAATTGAAACTGGCGTCGGAATCAAACAGCATGACCTTGCCAGGTTTCTTCCAGTCCTGCCACACAATCCATGCAGGCTGAGGGAAATAGAGGACAGAGCGGGCAGGGAGAGAGGGCAGGAACACAGGGAGTCCCCTGACAACTCGGCTGCTTGTGTGTCTGTCTTTGAAGGCCTTCTCTTATTTATTTAAGTTTTATCCAAGGCAGACAAAGTGCTTTTGGGACCTGGGAGTGTGACAGCAGAACACACCGGCAGCTTTTTCTTAGGACTCAGTGTGTAAACCTGCTGTGGGAACTGGGTGGTGATGCAGGCTGCCAGCCTGTGAAAGTGGTGCCAGCTTAAAGGAGCTGGGAAAACAAGGGCCTCAGTTCCTTGACCTTCTTGGCCTGGCTGGAGCTAGAAGGAGCAGTCTTTTATTTCCAGCCTCAAGATGGGTACTTCTGCCCGTGCTCCCCACATCTGCCCTGTAGCAGCACCCCTTCAGATGACTGAGCCAAGAAAACTCATTCTATGTATCAAACAGCCATTTGAAAGAGCTCAGATCTCCTTGGAACAAAGTTTGTTGCCCTGGTTATTTGTGGCTTGTCNTTTGGGACCTGGGAGTGTGACAGCAGAACACACCGGCAGCTTTTTCTTAGGACTCAGTGTGTAAACCTGCTGTGGGAACTGGGTGGTGATGCAGGCTGCCAGCCTGTGAAAGTGGTGCCAGCTTAAAGGAGCTGGGAAAACAAGGGCCTCAGTTCCTTGACCTTCTTGGCCTGGCTGGAGCTAGAAGGAGCAGTCTTTTATTTCCAGCCTCAAGATGGGTACTTCTGCCCGTGCTCCCCACATCTGCCCTGTAGCAGCACCCCTTCAGATGACTGAGCCAAGAAAACTCATTCTATGTATCAAACAGCCATTTGAAAGAGCTCAGATCTCCTTGGAACAAAGTTTGTTGCCCTGGTTATTTGTGGCTTGTCTGCACAAAAGCAGGTCTTGTGCCTAGCAGGGATCATTGTCACAGTGTGTCCCTCACTGGGTCCTCAACCAGCTTTTCAGGAAGCTCCTGTGTGCAGGACCTTTCCTGCTGGCCCTTTTCTTTGACAAGAAGTCTGACAGGCAGGGAGTGTGATGCATTTCCAGGGGTTTCCAGATTATGGAGGGGAAGCAGTGCAGTGTTGCCAGGAGCACTGGGAAGCACCCCTGTCCTCCATTGTGGAGAAGTTGCTTCCCGGGATGCAGTGCCCACACCCCTCAGGTTGGACTGAGCAGAACTCTGCTGCACCTTGGGTTTGGAAATGTGAGAATTTCACTATGACAGACAGTTAAGGTCTGAGCTCAAGACACATAAAACAGGAAGGAAAAGATCTCAACTAAATCTGTCTGGTCATTGGTACCCTCGTGTGCAGGCAGTGTTAGCTGTTACAGGTGGGCAGGAGCACTGGGCTTTCCACATGGCAAAATTTGTCTGAGAGAGGCAGGCTGTGAATTTTTTACACCATCACTGATCCCCTGGGTGCTCCACCTCTGCCTCTTCAGGCTAGCTAGAGATGCTGGCTCATTTACCTGGCTCCAGAGTGGCCCACTGGCTGCAGCTGGCTTGCTGTGTTTTGCTGCCACAGGCCCTGGGGCAGAAGGCAGCAAATTTATTTACAGCCCATTGAGAAGCTGGGTTTGGAGCAGATAGCTTTGGGTGGGATCAGTACAGTGGCTGTATTAATATCCCCATGGCCCTCATCTATTCTGTTTGTACACTGCAGGCTCATTAGATCACTGTAGGTTTACACAGAAACTGCCGAGGTAAAAATACATATATAGAGAAATATATATTTTATAAGCCTGGATTTGTTTGTTCCAAAATAAATTAAATACAGAAACTGTGAGCAAATGGAGCTCCTACAGGAGAATAGGTGGAGAAGCTGGAGTCAGCAGAAGCAGAGCAGAAGGATGGCAGAGGTTCATGAAGGCCTTGATACTGCCTCGCTGGAGACAGTGATTTGTGAGGTGGTGGAGATGAATAATACAGTTTAATTCAGTTGCTTCTTTGCAAGCTTAGGACAAATGGCAACATGATTTTTCAAATACTTTTTCTACCTGATTTGATTTCTTTGGCTAACAGTTCAAACACGATGCTGTGTTCATTTACTGGCCGAGCAAAGTTTTCATGAACTTTAAATGGATCAGAATTGGGACCTTCAGGGAACAAAATAATCTTTAAAGTCTTATATACCTCTCTCCTGCTAATGCTGTTTTGCTGTGGCTTGCCTTTTTTTACAGTTAGCATAGATTCTTCCCTTTGCCTTTTCTTCTGTTTCTATACAGCTCACTTTCAGATCCTCAGGTGCTAGCATAGCTGCAGGTTTGAGCTTTGCACCAAGTGCTCTTGTGTATAAACATTCACAGAATTTTTTTATTCCCCTGAAGGAGCTCTCTAAAATCAAAGAACACCCTCCTACTATTTATATCAATGTAATTAATGAGATTTCACTCTCTGCAGAATGTGACCAGCTCTCTCCCTGCATGAAGCATTTGCTGGTAAATCGTGCCTCCTGTATTTTTATGAATATTAGCTCAAATTTGTCAGTGATTATGCTTTGCCTGCAATTAATGCCACTTCAGCATCCTCTCTCTACATGTATTTTGACCAATTTAATTTTATGGGGGGAAAAAAAAAAAGAAAAAAAGAAAAAAAATTAAGTTCAGCACTGTGGAAATATTCATAGAAATTGGATTTTAGAAATACCACTGAGAATATTCAACTCAGAAGGATTTGTGCATTCATCCAACCTTAGCAATTGTCAAAGAGAATCAGTGTTGAAGTCTCCTGAGCCCTGATTTGACCTATCAGAATAAGCAGCATCATATTTTTAGTGGGAAGGTAAGAGAACCGTTGCAGTTGGCAGATAATATCACGTATTTATCAATAATAATGATTAGTTTATTCCCTAAGGCAGGAAGTAATATAGTCAGTGTCATCAGCACTGGTACTTTAGAGTTGAATGTTTTGGTTCCCCATGTAGATGTGTAACTCCTTGCTTTGTTTTGCTAAACTCTTGGCTTTAATGTGGCAGTGAGTTTCCTTGCCTGAGTTCAGCGTTCTGTTAAAAAAACCCAAACTTCTCTAGTAAATTTGTAATCACCACCTTTCAGCTTCATTAACTGCTCATTTTTTCTTGCATTATAGAAATAAGACAAAACAGCTCTTCACAAGCAAACAAAGCTCTTCACCTCCATTCTCTGTATTACTATTTTGTAGACTGTTATCACACCTCCTCTTATTTGTCTTCTCTTTGATACAAACTGCCCCCTTCCCCCTTCATTCCTGTTTCATGTATGCATTTTTGCACTCCTGTTATCATTCTTTCCACCTTTCTAAAGAGGAAGCTGAAACAATACATCGTGACTTATCTGGCCAGTAGTCACACCATCTGGAATTTCAGACTTCACCTTAGTGGGGGGGAAAAATTGGGGGGGAAAATCCATCAAATAAACTGGAAAAACAAATACATTTATTGAACTCACCATCTGGTAGTGTACATTCCACCAGCAGAACAACAACAACAACAAAAAGCTAAATTCAACAAATCAATTATTCATTGTGAATTATTCACTAGCTTCTATTCCAAACACTGCCAAGATGTGTTTATTTTTATTTGGAGTTTAAAAAATCCGTGGCAACGTTGCTGTTTGTCTTAGTGTTCAAGCACAAAGTGCAGACCTGCACTTCTATTCTGGATGCCTTTATTTAACCAAAAAAAAAAAAAAAGAAAGCCACAGAACAAGAAAGAGCAAAAGAAAAGTTTTCAGAAGTGAAAATAGCATCTGTCTGTAAAGTACCATTTCACTGTGTTTTTTCAAATGGTAGGTGTTTCAGGTCACTAGACTATTTTAGAAATACAAATGTGAAAAATGAGGAAAGGGAAAACATCTCTTACAGCTGTAACCTGATAGCACCTGACAACTGGAGGAGAGAGAGTTTGAGCAGGTGATATGGGAATAGGAGGGTTGGGAGCATTCTTGGCAGAGCTGTTGGGAAGCCACTGTGTTTGGGCTCAAGGTTCTGCCTGTGCTGGGCTCTTTGTGTCTCTTCTTGTGCCATTGGACTGCAGCAGGGATCTGAACATGGTCCAAGGCAACAGCAATTTATGATCTTCTCTCTGCTTTGCAAGCTTTTGCAATCTCCTCTGATATAAGATCCTAGGTTCCTGGCCTTAGAATGAGAAAATTTGAGGCAAACAGAGCATTTTTTCCATATATTTCCACAGCCTGGCTCCTCTGGCTACCACTGCAGCGGGGGACCAACAATAGCACTGAGGTGCAGAATGAGCCTTTTGCAGGTGCTGCTCTTGGCATCCCACCACAGGATTTATGTTCCCTTGCATGAAACGTTCTGTTCTGACTTTCTGTGTTGCACCAGAAAGCCCTGATGCCTTCATCCAGGAATAAAATTATGTTACTCACTGATGTTTTTCCAGAAATAGAGTAGGCAGAAGCTCTTGTTTGGACATATGATTTACTCTACAAAATTGTTGTTTTATTTCTTCTGTGTTTAAGTAGGACAAAAAAAGAAAAAAAAAAAAAAGGAAAAAAAAAGGCAGCAGAACCCTCCTTGCTTTCAGATGTAGTTTTGATGCCACTTGATCAGTGTCTGGCTGGTCATCAATTTTATGCCTACAATTAAATTGCAGGCACAAAATGTTCCACCACTAAGGTGTGGACAAAAATGTTTCTGTCCCCAAATTGCACCTGGAGAATAAGTAAGGATTTTTATTGATAAGGTAATGCTCTTGTTTTGAATGCTTACTACCTTTTAAGTCTATGGTCCAGATTTCAGGATTTTTCCTATGCTACCAGGTTGCTGCACTGAACAGTTTACTCTGCTAGAAACCTTTACTGCTTCTTGTGGCACTGATGCAAATATATATTCAAAAAGAGGTGAGAGAAAGGGAGATTGAAATTGAAAACTCACAAGATTAAAAAAAAATAAAAATACCACAAATGAAAAAGCCCAGCAAAAGAAAGATTAGGGTGTTTTTTTTTTCTTAGGAAAAAAACTTTTTAATCATCTGATTTGCCAAGCTTCAGTCCAAACATTGTTCCTCTTCATCTCAGGCTCTTCTGGCTTCTTTGTTTCTCATCCCTTTCCTGGTCTGCCTGTTCCCATTGCCCTGCCACAGGTTTGCCTGGGCAGGGCTATGTAAATGCATTGAGTGTTGTGGCTGCATATGTGGGGGGTGGAACTGATGCTCACCTGTCCTTTACAGGGGGTCACACTCCCCCCAGAGAGAGGTTGCTCAAGTGTAGTCCAGATTAAAGGGCTGTGTGTTACTGGGGATGGTGACAGGAGCTGGACAGGTTGGTGCAGGGGAGGTTAAGCAGAATGTGAGGGAGCAGCTGAGGGAACAGACCCAGAGAAGATGCTTAGGAGGTGTATCCAGAGCAGTCCTGTATCCTCAAGGGTCAAGTGTCTGATAGACGATCACCTGGATTAGAGGGGAATCCTATGGCACTGCTCAGTTTTGGTTTGGAAATGGATGTAGAAGGCAAGTACCTAGAAGTGATGGGCTTTAAGTTTAATGGGTAGACTCAAAATCCTTCACTTAATAACTGGCAAAGCAGAATCAGGCTCTATAAACTAGGAGATAGGTGATTTTGACACGCAATAGCAGGAAGTTCAGAAGAAGATGCATTTGCAAGGGAGGATTCCAGTTTGTGGTTTTTTTTGGGGGGAGGGGACTAAAAATCAGTGCTAGTGGTGCACAAAGCTGACATTGTTTTTCAGCAACATTGTTCTGTGAGATACAGGGGAGTTCTGTGGCCTTTACAAGTGATTTATTCTGACAGTTATTGTATGTTCAACAATAAATTAAGTTAAAATGGCTAATAACACATATTCACTGATGCTTTAACTGTTCAGTAATGGATAGGAATTTTCTCTCCAACCTCACTCACGGGTATAGCTTTTGGGCAGGGTGGAGGTTTAAAGGTGATGTGTGCATGCACAATTGCATACAGTAATTGTGTGCACACAAACATTCTTCCCAGAGGTGTGTGCAACTGGCTTCTTTGATTGCTTTGGAGCCAAAGCTGCAGCAAGAGATTTGGGGAGCTACTTGCCTTTGCTGTGACAAGCAGAGTCTGGTCCATTATGAAGCAGCACTTTCAATGTGAGTATGTGGATGTGTTTGAGGTTCTTCTTTGTTCTCTGCCATTACTGGTACGTGGGTTGGCTTGCTGGAAATGGCTCCCTGCCAGTGTTTAATGGGAGCAGCTCCCAGTTGCTGAACATGTGTGCAGAAAGCAAATGCAAAAGAGAGGGGGTTTTGATGGTCAGAGCAACCATCTTTTAACTGGGGAAAATGTTAACGTAATACAGATTCTGTAACTTTCCAAACTCTGGTTATGACACATTTTAAAAATCCATACTGCTCTGAAGTAGAAATTATAGCCAATTAAACAAGACTACCAAACAGAGTCTGTCCCCAAATTTTCCCTTTTTGTATTTGTTGAACTGCACAATTATTTTAAATTGAGTGTTGAATATTCATAAACTGCATTTCAAACCACCCAGTCTTCTGGTTTATGTAGCTAGTTGGAATATTATCATCTATTTCAGCAGCTCATTTCATTTCATCGATCCCAAATTTCCTTACAGAAGTTCCTGAAGTGCTGCCTCCTCTGTGCTGGAATATAGCAGGTGTTTAACACAGTGAAAGTTTCCTCCCACTGCATCAGCTAAACCAACATATGGCTGCTGCTGCTTCCAACAGGAATGGCACGATAGGTTGCTGTACAAATAGAACGTGCAGCAGCGGGATTAGAGCACAGCCACGACATGAGCAAATTTGTTTACTTTAGATCAGTATTAAACCCTGTCTTTGAGAGAGACCTCTGAGCCTAATGGTTAGTCCAGGTGGGCAGGTTGTGCAGGTGTAAAGGGGGATGTGAATAGTAGCAGCTGTTGTCATGGTGTTGGATTGGGGTTACACACCTGTTGGGAAAAGCCCTGAGAAGGAACTCAAGTGAATGAAGCCATGCATGACAGAGGATGAGTTAGATAGGGGGTTGATGGATGCAGGTCTATTTGCTCAAAATTATGCCTTATTTATTAAGTAAAACTCTCCCATGCAGGCATAACCAAAAACCTACTGAGAGAAATGAAGGTTATCAAGTTCCTGTTGCTTTTGAAAACTTAGGGTAAGAGTTGGTTGTTCTTGGAAGGGACAATTCAAAGCTGCAACCAGCATATCCCTTCCAGGACTCTGTGGCAGCACCAATTGGTTTCTGAGTCACTAACACTGTTATTTGCTGTTTCTCCCTTCCAAATAGTGACAGTTCATTTCTCAGCTCTGCTTAGCTTGTCAGATCTGTTGCAGGGTGGTCTGGCTGTTCAGGCACAGTTAAAGAAAAAAAGGGAATGATAAACCTCTTTAATTTCTATCGTCTTTCATTCTGATGACATTTATCAAATTTCCTCTGACAAGTTCATCTCAGATGTGCTCTTCTGCCTTCCTACAAGTGTCCCTCTGATGGGCAGAGAGGATGAGCCAATGGGCAGAACTTGCTTGGAGAAAAGAGAGGGGTTGGATAAGGGAGGAGGATAAAAGCAAAGGGAAAAATTCACTTAAGATAAAAAAAAAGAAAAAAGTCCCAAAGCCTACAAAAAGTAGAAAGGGATACAAGGAGGGAAAGAGGCAGAAAAACAAACTGTTGAAGATTTTATGAAAGACTTTTGAAGCCCCTACACTACAGATAGCAGTCTTGAAAATACCTGAAAATACAATTGCCATCTTTACTGCGGTGCCTGCCAAAGTCCTTGTCATAGAACTAATTCTGTGTTGTCTGGTGCCTTCTCCTGCAATTCCTTACTGTCTTGGTTGTTGGTTTTTTCCCTTCAATCACTGTCTTTCCTCTGTTCCTTCAGGAGTTTTGTTCAATCTCTTCCTCTCCCAAATCCTGCGTCTGGAAGGGCTGCAAGAGGTTTCTTCCATTTCTAAGATAGGACAGCCCCAGTAGATCATCCCTACCCACCCTCTCTTGTAGGCTACATCAGAGGATGTCCCAGAAGAAAAAAAGCAATGAGGGATCTGAACTTCAAGATCCTTCTGCATCTCTTTTCCTTACAGTTTGGCACCATGACGCTGGAAGGACCAAAACTGATCTCTGCCTCCTGCAGTGCTTTAACTGCCAGTCCTAAAGAGGGTCATTTGGAGAAGGCCACCCATTAAGGAAGGAGAGCATGGGCATATCAGTCGCTTCATGGCTGTTTCAAAACTAATTTTCCAGGACTGTGACACTTGATGGCTTGGTACATACGAGGCACTTGTAGCATGTGCTGCAAAGCACTGGCACCAGCACTGCAGGGGCTCCATCCAGCAGCCATCTCTTTTCTTAAAAGCCATTGCAACCCAAGCAGGCTCAGCCCTGCCGTTGGCCCTGGGCACACCGGCTTTCACCAGGAGGTAGAGACAGTGGCTGGTATCTGTCATGTCATTTCCAAGAGAGGAGCAGATCACAGCTGCCCCCATACTGAGGAGCATGCAGGCAAAGTTTCATGCTAAGATGAGGCCACATACGTCGGGAAGTTTAAGCTCTGCTGGCCACATAATTGTGTACAAAAGTAGTGACTGAAAAATCTGCTGTAATGAGCACAACCTGACTGAACAGAGCTGCACTTGCTAATGATGTTGATGAGTTTTGCTTGTGGATAGCAATGAGACACATATTTTAACTCCCAGGAGTACAAATGATACTTCAGCTGCTGTTTGGTTTTTCTTTCTGCTAGGCTGGCTGCTGCACATGCTTTTCCTCTGTCACATATTTAGCTTCTCAGGGTGTCAGGAAGAAAGCTCCAAGGGAATGCTGCCTGCTGTATTGGTAACATCTGCCATCCTCTCCAAAGGTTGTGCTAGATGGCCTTGATGGTTTGCAGACAGAGTTTTGGGCTTTATGCGACTAAAGGAACATCGTGGTCGTCGTAACAGCTGGCCTAGGGGCAGCGGAAGTGGTGGCCATCTTGTGATGGGGCAGAAGAAGAGGCAGCCGTCTTGTGGTGGGAGAGGGTAAGCGGCGGCCGTCTTGTGGTGGGGCAAGGGAGTGGCGGCCATCTTGTGGTGGAGCAGAAGAAGCAGCGGCCATCTTGTGGGACAGGGGAAGCAGCGGCTGTCTTGTGGTGGGGCAAGGGAGTGGCAGCCATCTTGTGGTGGGGCAGAAAAAGTGGCAGCCATTTGAGACCTCTGAGTCTCAGAGCAGTCTGGTCTAGTTGAGGGTGTCCCTGCTCACTGCAGGGGGGCTGGACTAGATGACCTTTGGAGGTCCCTTCCATCCCTAAAACATTCTATGATTCTATGAAGTGTCAGGGAGCCTTCAGCATCTCTTGGGTGTAGAAATCAGCAGAGAACAGAATTTCCTGTGCAATTTCCAGTAGTTCTTGTATTAGTCAGAAACTTGACTCATCTACATGTCTTAAAACTGCAGAGATGTTTGAGAATGAGTGGATGGAAAGTATGAAAGGTAGAAGTAAGTAGGTTAATTTTTGGCTTCATGTTTGGAGCAGGAAGGTTCATAGGTGGCTGATCTTTTTTCACCTGCATCACTCTGGCAACCTGGAAATGTCTCAATGGCTACAGATCCATCTGCTTTGGCAGTTAGACCAGACGAGCACAGGGAAGGTTGTGACAATGGGATGGATGAAACAGACAGTGAACTGGGTAGCTCAACCCAGGTATCTGTTTCTGGCTAGACATGTCATAAATAGAAAAAGCCAAAGATCCAGCTATTCATTGATTCCCTCTGTTTACAGATATCTGTTCAAACGTGCAACATTTCCTTCTTGATAGTGTTTCTTTTGCATGTTACTGTCCATCTGCAAGGAGATTACATATTTAGCATCTGTCTACCCATCCATCAGCATTAGGATTCTTAAGGCACCCGGTAATGTGGGGTTTCAGCATCTGTCTTACTTGCCACCTGCTCTCTGCATGCTGCATCTTTCTCAGCAGAAAATTCCCTCTTTGTTGTGGGCATTCACTCTTTTGTGTCTCAGTTTGAGTAGCTCTCTTTCATGGAGATTTTTTTTAGTTCTTGCTCTCTGTAGCTTTTCTTGACTATAGAATAAAAGTCAGTCAGGTTGAGACATTTAGCCTTGCTGCTGGAAGATAGGAGCATGTCTTGCAGTGCATCACTCTTTCCTGATAGCACTTTTGCAAATATTCATGATACGGGCAGCATGTCAGAATCCTGACTCCCAGAGCTTCCCAATTTGAACATCTTATTTGTGATTAAGAAAATGTTGGCGTTCTCATTAATCAGAGGTATTAGAAGAGCCATCCCAGTATGCAGAAGAGTGGCTGATTTGGACACCGAAGCAGATGTACAGGTGAACATCTTGACCTTTTAACTGTTAAGCTATTAGCCATGCAGTCAGATGGAGAATTCCATTGCTGAATCTACTAGGACTTGTTACCTACAGAGACTAAATTGCTCTGTATGGAGCTGATGTGTCCTGGAAGCTCAGGGCAATTAGCTATGGACACTGAGAGTGTACAATGTCCTCAAGGCCAGAGTGCTCAACTGCTTAACTCTTGCAGACATTTGAGACTCTAAAGGACCTGACCTTCACTCTTCACTTGAGCTTCACCCCTGGCATGTAGATAATCAACAGATTGGACTAGCTGGGAAATAAAATTGTGGTAAACAGTGTACAGGGAGTCTGAAAGCTCTGGTGATAAAGTGTGCAGGTTATGATAACAACATAAGCCAGATCGTTTTGACTTTTTCTTTTCTTCTTCTTGTTCAAAAGAAGGAAAGTGGGATCTAAATTAAGCCTGTCCCCTGACCCTATCTGAAGCACTAACTTAATTGTGTACCTTGTAATAACAATTAGAAGCCCTGATGTCATTATTAGCAATGTACAAAGATGTATCAAAGAACTGGTCTCATCCTCAGAAAGCATGTGATCTGAAGTCCAGATCCTGCAAAGTTGTTAAGAACCTGTTCAGCAGTATGTTGCAATTACTACTGATGATAATTGCCATTATGGAACATACAGTTCCCAAACATCAGTCAGGAACTCAGGCTACTGGGTCTTCTAATTATACACAGTGAAGACAGTTCCAGAACCAGCAAGCTTACAGTCTGTATGTTGGGCATTGACCCTCAGTTGGATTTCTTATGGTGCATACAAATTCAGTGCCTGTGAAAGGCTTTGCAGACACTATGCATAAAATAGAGGAAGAGATAAGAAATAGATACAACAAAGATATAGGTGGAAGCGTAAGGTAACAATGTAATGTAATATTAAGAGTATAAATCTGAGATAGAATTGAGAATATTCCAAGAGCTTGGCTTTTTTCCGCACCATTAACTTGATCTCATTGCACACCAGAATATATAGAGATTCTCTGTTCTTATTTTACCTGTGAAATGTACAATTTCATATATAATGTGTGATAAATAGGATGTACAATGGGCTAGAATCAATGGTGCAGGAGAAACTTGAACATATGGAATGGCTTGACTTCTAACTGCTTTACTTCTCAGTCTTAATGTTTTTAGGAATGCTGATTTTTTTTTGTACTGTAGATATATGTGTGTGCACGTGTCCTTCTGAAGAACTAGGTGAAACAGAAGCCAGACTCAGCCATGTAGTAGTGGTGTCTTTAATAAGAAAGACCTAATGAGCTTGTTGCAAAGCCCATCTGTTTCTTAGGACATTTGTTCAGTGCTGTTGCAGCTGGAGTGGGATTCTCTGTGATAGGAATAGATGGGCAGGCTGATAAAGTTTTATACAGGAGAGTTGGGGGAAGAAAAACATTTTTGCATTAGTTTCAGTTACCTTCTTGTTGCCTTTTTGTTAATAGCTAGACTTCCTTAAGGCTCTTTTCCTATTTCAAAACTGAGATAAATTAAGTAAAAATGCATATTTTCATTCCCCATAACCTTGGGTACAAACCAGGCTGACACTGTAGAATGACAGAGATTTTCTCCTGTGGAGTTGGGATTGCTGGGGTTTAGAACATGTTATTTCAGACAGATATCTATTTGGACAGAATGAAAAACTGAAGATGATAAATGGGCTGTATTTGCACATTTCCCAACTGAAATGCTAGCATTACTGGAGGCCCATTTCCCAAATCTGATCTGAAAGACATACCTCATACTTATGTCTCTTCCTAGTGCTTTTATACCATCATAAAGACTTTAGTATCCCATCAAGACATATTAACATTTTTCCTTGAGCCAGGATGGTCTAAAAGTGGCTTATTTTCCACAACTCATCATGCCTTCTCTTGGTAACAAAGAAACCTCATATATCCTCACTTTGCAATGCTCTTAGAATCTCAGGGCATGAAGGAGTCTTGATGTGACAGTCAAATAGGCAAGAACTCAGATGAAGTCCATGAAAATATAACCAAAGAAGTCTGTGGAAATAGAACCAAGGGGAAAATAATTTTTACTACTAGTGCTGTTTCCCAGTGTGCTGACCACAGCTGCATTTTTGTTGTCTCCTTTCTTAAGGAAGGAAACACAGAGAGACAGGCACATACGAGAGGAAGGCAACAGCTGATGCATGGAAGCATTATGTATGAACATAAACATAAATATATGATGGGAAAGCTCACATAGCTCCAGCCAATTTTTTTCTCCTTCTCCCTTCTTTCCCTTTCAAATCAGATAAATTAATATTTTATTTCTGTGCAGCTATAGGGGAGACATACATTATTGAAGGGATTGTGTTTTCCCAGAGTCCCTCCCCATTCCCTGGCTTTCTGTGCCAGAGTAAGGGAAGATTATAAAGAAAAATTAACAAAAGACTTTTAAGGTTGGATTCATGGCAGTACCAAAAGCTCCACCCAGACATTCCCAGAAGGACTCTCTCCAGGGTCACATTTATTCCTCAAGTCCTGTTTGTGTTACCAGGATAGTCAGTGAGGCCATCACTGAGTCTCAGGAGACCAGTCCACCATGTATGACTCTTAGTAAGTGATAGGAATGCCCAGGCTCTGAGTGTGGTGAGAAGGATGGCATCTTGCTCACAGCCCTGCCTACAGCTTTGGATGCTACATCTGTGTGTGTCTCAGGTTTGCTGTCAAAAGGTAGTGCTGCCCTGTCTGTGCAGCATGCTGTAAAATGCATGTGTGAAAAGCTCTAAGCAAAGGAGTGAATTGTAGCATTGCAGAATTTGCTGATGGTTTTTTTCTTTTTATTTTTTTCTGGAATAGACCTGTGGGTTTCTCATACAGGGAATTGGAAGATTTCAGATGCACTGAATTCAGATAAATTCAGCAGAGATTTTCCTAGTTTCAGTTTCACAGAGGAGACAGGGGTTTTGGATCCACTCTTGCATGCCCTAAACAGAAGACCCTGAATAAAAGCTGGTCAGAATCTCCAAGTACTGATTGGTCCTGTTAAAAACCACTGCTCCACTCCTCACCTTGCCAGAGAATGAAGTTGCTGTCTTGAGTCTGTTTTTAATTGCAGGTTCAAAATGGCATCTGAAAACAGATGAGTTTTCATGGAGCAAGTAGGTGCCTCCTCCAGACCAGATAGAGCAGGGTATGAGCAGCCCTGTTTTTCTGTCATCTCGTTGTGAACATCTAAGCAAAATATCAGACATTTAATTCTGTGACCTAGAGATAACACATATGTTTAGATCATGTCTGTTTTCAGCATTTCAGATACCAATGTGTTTTCTATTTTTCTGGAGTGTCTCCTGACTACTGCAAATGTCTTTTAGTGAAAAAAAAACAAACTAGGGAGAATAACCTGATCTTACAGGCTGATCTAAAAGCTATTCCTTTATGGCTTTTGCTGTCTGTAGAAGGGGATGTATTTGAGAGCATATCATGCAAGGAAGGCTGCCTTGCAGTGCCTTAGGTCCTACCTAACCCCCCCTTCTGCTCCTGGGGCTGCCTCCCAACCTCATGGCCCCTCTGCTGGCTTCATGGCTGAGAGGCTCAAGCAGCAGAAATTTGCATCCTCCTCTGTGTCCTCCCCCTTCCCAACACCACACAGAAAGAAAATTCAATTAAGCAAGTGATTTGCTGTTGTGTTTAAGTTACAATAGTAGTAATCACACCAATTATAGAAATCAGGTTGGCAATCATGGACCCTGCCCTCTGGGTTGCTATTAACTTCATTCCAGTGTGTGATTTCCCTCCGCCCCACTGAAATTGGTGAATGTCACCTGTGTATAGCCCTGCTCCTCCAGGATGTAATAGCTTCTTTGAAACCTAACAACCAATTGCTGCCCTCACATGTGCAGTCAGATTTATCCCTACCTCTCTCTATTACAGTAATGAGTGGGTAGCAGATGTAGTCAAATGTTGTTGCAGATTCTCCCTCTGCCCTCCCTCTCTTTCCCTAAGCAAGCAATAGTTTGAATCTTAAGTAGCATCTTGGATTACTTAGTGGAAACATTTCCCAGGCCCAGGGGAAAAACAGTTACATAACTGCCAAGGATCTTTTTTTTTTTTTTTTTTCCTTCTCCATTTTTCCTTTATTTTTAATTCTTTCCTTTCCTAATCCTATCTTTCTACTTGGGTGAATCTTCTTTAATTATTAAAACTGTACAACTAGAAGCACCATTAAATATGGTGACAGATGTCTCCCTCTCTTCCACTTCCCTCCCCAACATTGTTAATGGAAATACCTTCACAGACAAAACATTGCTTTGTTGCAGGGGAATTTTACCTGCAATTTATTTTTTTTGTCTTCCCTTCTGTTGCTTTTGTGACTGTAGGCAGATTTCTTTTGGGTTCCTCTTGTTAGGCCTTCTTCCAGCTCTAAAGGCAAGAAGATGCAAGATGCAAATTGCATTTTAACTACAAGAACTTTTTGAGAACAAAGTTATTGGTCCAGTTTCTATAACTCAAGTAGGAAATCACACATCTTATGGTCATAAAATGCTGAGACCCTGTATGTGGCCCCTGGCTTTGGGGTGCAGCAGCTCCTCAGGATAACCAGGTACCCTCCAAAGCCAGAAGCTGTCAAATCACTGTCTCCTTTCAATGAAATTGGTCATTGCTTAGTTGTATATATGTGTGAATTCAGAGTGAAATTGGGTTGTGACATGTGGAGGGAATGAGATTAGGTGATGAATGAGATTAATCTTGTACTATTTTAAAAAGGTTTGAATATCTTTGAATAGAAGTGCCAGTGAAAGAGGAAAGAGAAGTATGATTGCTCTTATTGGTACTATTCTCCTTGGGGCTTTGCTCACTTCCAGGGCTAGGAGACCTAGTCAGCTCTCAGGGCCAAACCAAACTGGTGTAAGTTGTTCAGACAGCTCCACAAAATAACAGAATGAGTTTGGGTGGGGTGGGGCCTTCAGATATCATCTTGTTCCAACCCTCCTGCTGTGGAGAGAGATGTCTTCCACTAGATCAGGTTGCTCAAAGCCACATTCAACCAGGCTTCCAACACTTTCAGCAAGGGAGCATCCACAACTTCTCTGAGCAACCTGTCTCACTACCTTTAAAATAAATAATTTATTATATCCCATCTAAATCTACTCTCGTATAGTTTCCAACTGGTGCCTCTTGTCCTTTCACTACAGGCCTTGGTAAAATGTCCATCTTCATCTTTCCTATAAAGCCCCTTTTATATATTGAAAGGCCACGATAACATCTTTCTGGAGCCAGGACTTCTTCAGGCTGAACAACCCCAACTCTCTCCACCTTTTTCATAGGATACACGTTCCATCTCTCTGATCACCTTGCTGAGAGCACAACCAAGCATCTGTCTCTGGCCCTTTTCCTCTGCTGAGGACCCCAGAGTTGGATCCAATATTCCAGGTGGGGTCTCATCAGAGCAGAGGGGGAGAATTGCCTCCCTTGACATGCTCATTATGCTTCTTTTGATGCAGCCCAGGGTACAATTGCATTTACAGGCTGCAGGCACACATTGTTGGCTTATATCTGATTTTTCATCCTCCGGTATCCCTAAATGCTTCTCCATGTTCTGCAGTCAATCTGCAGTTCAGTGCAGTTGGGAAGGGAATGTTTACAAGGGCATGTAGTGATAGGATGAGTAGCAATTTTTTTAACCTATAGAATGGTAGAATTAGATTAGAAAGAATTTCTTTGCTATGAGAGTGGTGGAACACTGGAACAGGTTGCCCAGGTTGGTGGTGGAGGTCCCATCCCTCCAGCCATTCAAGGTCAGGCTTGATGGGGCTCTGAGCAACCTGATCGCATTGAGATCCCTTCCAACCCAAGGCATTCTGTGATTCTATAACACTCCAACAAGGTTGTTGGGCTGGACCATGTTAAAGGCTTTACAGCAGTCAAGCTTGCTATCTGACATCAGCTGTGCCCACTGAAGTGTTACCCTGTGTGCAGTACTATGTGCCCACTTCATCTGCCTTTTCTTTCTCACACCTCCTCCTGTCATACTCCTGTCTTTCCCACAGCCAGTGTGTCTGGGTTGGGTGTTCTTCAGTTGTTCATGGCATTTCCTGCAGTCCAGAAAAGAGGCTGTTAGGAGGATGTTAATTTAGATACTTGTTCAAAAAAAATCAAATTAGCCTCTCACATCTCTGCCTTTGTGGGATCACTTTTTTTTTATTTTCCTGTGGTTGGTCTGCTGTATTATTTACACTTTTCACAAGAGTAGGAGGCGAGCCATCTGGATTTGACATGCAGCCAAAGCTGGTCATGTTGCCCACAGAATTAAGACAGAGCTGCCATGTATTGGGAATATCAAGCCCTTTAACAGGTAGGAGAGCAGCTCTGGAGTGGCATTTTCCCAAACATACTGTGCCTGGGAAGTTGGGCAGCGCTGAAGCATTTAAGAGATGCTCTTTGTTGCATCTATCCTCTGCTGCCTGTCTCATGCTACAGCTCTCTAAACAAGCTCATTACAAATTTGTGATCTGCTTGGCTCAACATGTCAGCACAGCAAAGTCAGGACACTGCCAGTCACCAGAGTATCTTTGGGCTTTGATGTGGTGCTGAGCGGGTACATCCACGTCATGTCATAGCCAGGCTGCCTTGAATCACTGCCATGGCAAGGCCCTACCCCTCACCAAGCATGGCTCAGGCTGGCTCCTGAGCAAGCTGTCAGGGAAGCTTGGTCACATTTCTCTTCTTGTCAAGTAGGGAAGGATCCAGTTTAAACGTGAGTATATCTTGTGAGGGAACCAGTGCAGAAATCACAGAATCAC